>NW_026468913.1:0-10000 GCF_026875155.1 Cherax quadricarinatus | reverse complement strand
TTATGGACTTTTTGCAAACTGCGAACTAGCGGTATAATAAGTAGTTCTCTGTCTCATTTAAACAGAGGGAGTCACAGTGTCTTCCACTCAGTCCACTAAATGACCATAATGGGTTTTGAGCTTCACAAAAATTTTTAAAAAAATTTTTAAACAGGCAAACTAACCAATTAATGCAAGTGTTGTGCCCCTCTAACTTATTTGAAATATGGTAAAAAGGCTTATTTAATGGTTATATAAAATTATATTTACTATATATATATATTAATTATATATATATATATATAATATTATATAATATATTCTCATATGCTCGAACACTTTCATTTGTTTTTTTTTCTTCAGTTAATGTTAGTTGAGTAGGATGCAGCCATCAAATGTAATCTGTAATTGAATGTGTGAGTGTTCGGATCCCACCCAAGGGTCCGGAAATCGATCCTCAGATAAGGCGAGTCGTACTTACACAAAGTTTTGCCATGTTCACTTGTATGTTGCTGGACTTGGGGATTTTAGCACACCTGAGACTGGACTGATTTGAAACGAGTAGAGGAGGACCTCTTGCAATGTTAATATAACTCTTAGTTCGCATTTCTAATCGACCCATTTGTTTCCTGAACCAGTTTTCCCAACTCTTACGTTGGAATCTTCAATGTTTTCTAATCCAAATTACTTTAGCCTCTTCTCTAGACGATTGTTCTTATGAAGCTAGTAATTGTTCTTGATATAGAGAATGGATCTATCCTCTCCTTCCTTGTATGAAGCCTAATTTTCTGCCATTTGCCCTCGCTAATGACCCCTATGGGTTAACCACTCTTATGTATTAATTATTGCTCTAGCGCTGTTCCAGACATAAAAACCCTCCATTAATCACTCACATGTCTCTATTGCCTCTTTTATCAGGAAAAAACAAAACTTACCTTAATGACAGCTAAAGGTAAGTGTATGTCATTAAGTTTTAACACACGTTTGACCTAGTGTGCTAGTGAGTCCATCATATCACTGTCTTATATTGTCAGTGGAAACAAGCGCTATATCTAGTGTGTCACGGATACACTGAAGTAGCTTGAGGTAGTTATCAAAACACTCGCTGACCCTTAAGTGTTGCGTTAGTGAGCAGTCATTGAGCTGACAATCATCCGCTGAAAGCTGGTCTGTGCTAGCGGAGTCCAACACACATGTTAACCCAGAAAGTGGTGAGACGTAGCATGTCTTATACCTGTACACAAGTTGACCAGTGATCCCGAAGCTAGCGTAACTTTAATAAAGTCAAACATATAAGTAGGTGGGTGTGAACTAGCAGCCTTTGATGAAGGAGTGCGCTAGTGAACACCGGCTCAGCGATAACTGAAGCAAGCGTTGATATACCTAGGACCAACACACGCTGAATCAACGGCACGCTGTATCAAGCGTGCATTTTAATGAGTGCAGCAAACACGCTATCAGGTCGTTCCTCATCAAGATTCATTGCTGTCCGGACCCAAATTGAATGCCTGTATCTGCAATAACACAGCTGACTTTCTCGCATGTTAACTTTTCTGGAGAGAGATATAATTGATTTTATATGTTTTAAAGCATATTAAAGACATCCAGTGAGTTTTGGGTGTATTATGGGGTATTAAAGATATCTAGAAATATTAAGATATGTTGTAGAGTGTTATTCACAGGGTGTTCGATGCGAAATCTAACAGGTTCTAAGTGAAATAAATAGCATTAACATTGTAAAGTAATACTGAGCAAACATTTGTTGCTTGCTGTCATAAAGACTATCACCGGGAACTTGGTATTGTAAGGTATTCTGTCCACAGTAGTGACTGAGTGGATAACTTTAATTCTTCGTGTTTTCGAGTCCTTCTCTTACGAGAGGTGCCTTGATGCTGGGCAAACACTCGGATCAAACCTGAGTATCTTACGTTCCCCAGGACCTGAATTACCCTTACGAGTTTTGCTCTTCCTTTTAAAAAACATAAAAATCTAACTGAAAATCTCAGATTTGCATTTTAAACTATTGACATGTTGTTTTGTAAAGGCAACGACTAAGTCGATTATTATAATTTACCAGAAACGACAAAGCTATTTACATCCTTTGATTTTTTATCACATTGGTTTTCTCTCCCCCCCTCCCCCAGGTTGGTTGATATATGAAGAGAAAGGAAACACATTCATTAATATTCATTTAATATCTGTTTTACCAGAAGATGTGGAGACATCCCATTTCAGATGATCCTCCCTCCTTCAAGACTCAACTCTTGCTATCCGGTTTCCCTGAATGTTTTCAGAAATGTTACTTTACTCACAGTCCAGTTACACGTTAAGTCATAAAACCAGTAGTCTACATTTACTCCGATCTAACGCACTCACAATGGCCTGTTATGTGTTGCTCAAACCTCCATCAGTGAAAACCTCCTTTACCCTCACTCTTTCCATTCATTCCTGGAACGACCATTTTTTCTGATTTCTTCCACCTCTGCTTTATATTCTCTTTTATTCATCCTATTTTTTCCATCCTTTCTAAATTTCCAGAACTCCTCATCAACCCTTCCTCAGAGCTCTGAATTATACGTTTGGTCGTGGAACACCGTCTTCTAATTTCTGTGCTCCGAATTTTCTGCAAAATATTCACCAAACCCACTGCTCATTAACAACGGTACCTGACGATCTCTATGTCCTCCACCTTATCGTATATTTAAAACCTATGGTCATTATACCTATAATAAAAAAGTGCTTGTTTCTCTGTGCTCAGTCTATTATCTTATTTGCTTAGAATAAAAACTTCTTGTTTTCCATATATGACCCTCAACACTCCACCTAACTATTCCCCACTCTAGCCGTATTCTATGGCTCACACTTTGTCTTCAAAGACTCACCGCATTCACGAACATGTTCGACGAGGTACACTAGGTCCCAAATAGCTACTGAATAACATTCAGATTCCTCCAGCACACACCCCTTACTTCAAATCTGATATCCAATTTTTCGTTGACTAAGATTTCTAGTTATATCAGTCACCTATCTGTTTTCATATTTTCTTTTAAATTTTCTTCATTTACATATGCTCCTAAATCATCCATCAACCTTCAAAATCTTTCTAAAATTACAAACTCAGGTACGTTGTTACCAGATGAATTATCTTTCAATCCACACTTTGTTTCGCCTGAATCCTAGTATTCGCTTCTAACACAACTCCTTCTAACAAACATGCTAAACCACCATTGTCACATTACACCAGCTGAGTCTGAGTCCTACTTTTTCTGAAAATAGTTCCCTCTTCTCTCCTGAGCCACACTATCTGCATAAAATTCTTGACTGGTTCTAAACAAACAACCTTCTCTTATTTCCCAATACATTTACAATATCTGTCACATTGCTCCGTTTATCAAGTCCAAGTGCCTTCTTCTTCAGTAAATTCCCATTAATGCAACAATTCGCTCCATACCTTAAAAGAATTGTTCACGTTACATCCTTCACTGTAAGCACTCTAACCTACACATCATACCTTACAAAACTCCTCCTAGTTCCATTCCCCTGCAATTTATTTTGTATAACTCTTTAACTCTTTCAAGAATATTGAAATTTTTCATTCCACTTGCACGGAATACTCACATTTATTTTCAATAATTCTAAAACTCTTCCTTGTCTACAATCTCCATCATTTAAAGGACGATTCATGGTGTCTGCCAGTCATAGGTATGTATAGTTGGGGATGAAAGTTTCCTGCACACTCTGCAGGGGAGAATTGATATACGGCAACCCAACATATAAACAGAGGAGTTACAAGACTATTTCTGAATGAAATTAATGTAACGGAGATGGTGACTGATTGACAAAATTAAGTTTCGCGTGGTAAGCTTCTGTGTCTCTATTTTATTAGTAGTTTAATGTTCGTATGTAAATTACGTGGCTAAGATACTGATGGGCCTTTTGTTGGCTATTTTTATTTCAAAGTTTTTTGATTAATCATTTCCGTTTACCAACCTTGTTGACCTTGTTGAGGTTTCATAGACATAAATTTTATAATCAATTTAGAGTGAAAGTGCTTTGCAGCCCTTTTGAACATCCGTTTACCAGCGAATTCATTTAATATTTTTAAATATTTATGTACTTAACTGTCATAATATCACTGACGAGGTTAATTTTCATGAGACACAAAGATTCATTTGGAAGAGGAAGACACTCTGAAATGCACGTACGATTTAACATGAGAATGTAAATCACTCTCGCATCACAAGGAAAACCGACTGGAATGAAATATTATTAGGAGTGATGTCAGGTCCAAGTGTGAATTTACCTGAACTGTTGACGCAGATTATGACAAGACAGCACCTGGCACTTCTATATTATGAGTCTCAGCCCAATCCAAAATTGCCCAAAGCGAGTAAAATAAAACTGGAAGAGGAAGAGTGCTCTCAATCGTATAGACAGCGGGGGGGCGGCCACGAGGTTTTTATGGGCACAGGTACAGACATGTTTACAGGACACGTACAGACATTGATTACAGATCACGGCACAGACAGTGTTACAGGACACGGTACTGACATGTACAGAACAACGGTACAGACATGTTACAGGACACGGGAACAGACATGTACAGACTCACGGCACAGACATTACAGACAACGGTAAACTGACATAGTTTACAGGACACTGTAACAGACAGTTACAGGACAGGAGACGGTATAACAGACCTGTTACAGGACGCGGTACTGACATGTTACAGGACACGGTACCAGACATGTTACAGGACCGTACATACATGGTTAACATATGGAAAATGTAACTCTCATGAATGATACAATTAATGGTTGAATACAGTTTACACCCGAATATACTGAACAGAATATTCCCGTACATTGTAAAACTTAGTTGCTCCGCCTTTAGCTTAATTGAAGGAGCGATGGCGTCGAGCTATGCTTTCTATTGTAGAAGACAGTGGTTTGCACATGTCATCGTGGTCTATATACCCATGTTAGTCTTCTGTCAACTCTATTATGGTTGTGATGGACTCTGCTTTCATTTTACATTTAACTGTTAACCAGTACTCATGGTCAGATCGTCACGTGAGGTCACAGACCTATTGGGCCGGGCTGCCTTGGGATTAGTGTGGACGGTTTACAAAGCAAGGCTTGCTTCAGCAGTGTTTTGAAAATTGAGGTTGGAGAGTGAAGGAGGAGGTCTTGCTTCCTCAGGAGGATGATTAGTAGCTGAATGGTCCACCTCAAAGGTCTGGAGAGAGTGTGAGGTGAGCTGGGTTGTGGGAATGAGGCTTCTTGAGGCTTCTAGACAGCGGAGGTGCAGTCTGTCTCTCGCTGTGAGGAGGCTGTAGTTGGGAGGCAGCCAACGGCCACCAGCAGTGAGGTGCTGGCCCAGCACCTGCTACAAGTGGCGAGTAGATTCACATGTAAAGGAAGGCGCATCAGAGTAAGGAAAGTTAAGATTGAAGATCTGAAGTAGGAAATCGCTTCTCTCTGTCATCAGGGATGAATGTACTTCATGGCCAGTGAATAAGGGTACTCTACTTGCCCTCAATGGAGGTAAGCGCAATTCTTGTGGTTGGTTGACTCTCAGGTAAGATACATTGACCGTGCTTTTTGTAATAGGAATAAGAAGATGAAGGATAGAGTGTGCTTCCCTGGATCTGGTAGTTGGGGACATTGTCAACAGGCTGATAATAATCATGTCAGGTAATGGAGCAAGCCCATTATCTGTCACAGTGCTGGTGGAAATGATATGGGACAGGGTAAGAGAGAGCTGTCTAGATAAAGTACAAGTCCAGCTATAGATTTGCAATAAGTCTAAGGGAGGATCCCAATCATATGTAGCAATCTTGCCTAGAAGGGGAGTTAGGAAATGAATGGTTGTCTAGGCAATTGGTGTAAATTGCTGGCTAGACCAGATACTGCAAGGAACTTGCAATCCCATCATGACACTGGAACAACTTTTAAGCAAACATAATATGTATGCAAGGAAGGGGTATCATCCTCTGGGCTGGGGTGGGTAGCACTTGCAGACTCGATAGAGAAGGGCCATTGGCGAAATGCCTATGAATTTTAAACTGATTGAAATTGATGTATGGGTGTGTGTGTGGAAACATGCAGGTGTGCAACACTTGGTTGGAAACAGTAAAATGTATAAAAGGCATTCAGCAATGAAGTTATAAATAAAAGACAATAGATCAGGTCAGCAAACAAAGGGGGACAGCAGGAGGGCAGCAAGGGACTAGCTCCCTTAAGAGGTTTACTATACTAAAATAGCAGGAGTGTAAGAAATAAGATAGATGAGCTAAGAGTAATTGCAAGTGCAGGAGACATTAGATATTATTGCTATAACAGAGACTGGCTTCAATCTGAAAGATAAGAGATGCCCTCTGAATGTCACATACAAGGCTATAAATTATTCCAACTGACAGGGTCAACAGAAAGGTGGAGAGTAGCGGATGTATGTCAAGACAATTTAAAATAGTTGTGTTTAGACATGAATATTAAATTAGAAGCGTCAGCCACTGAATCTTTTGGGTTTAAAGCTTCTCGAGGGCCGAGAAAACAAATTTTTGGGTTGATTTACGGGCCCCAAATCTTGGGGAGTGCAGTAAACTTCTAGGGACGAAATTCGGGCATCTACTAGGGAAAATGTTGTGCATGGGAGATTTCCATAGCAATTGACTAGCAATTTAAACAGGAAATTTGGGGTCAGGGACTTTCTTGATACGATCCAGGATTGTTTTTTAAAAGTTTGTGCAGAGCCAAACTAGGGAAATAACCCCTGACTTGGTTCTTGCCAGTGGGGAAACCTAATTAAAAATCTTGGGGTTTAATGATGACTTGGGGAAAGGATCACAAATCACTTTTTTAAATTATCATGGATTCCCAATAATGGAAAATAAATTCTCCGTCCCTGACTTTCGCTTGGTGATTTCATAGGGGCTGAAAAATTACTTAGGTGGGCTGAAATGGAAGACCTGATAAGGTCAGGGGGTGGTGTGGTTGCCCATATGATGCTTTCCAGGGCATAGTTCAGCTGCTCAGTCAAAAAATGTTCCAAAAAGGGAAATCAGACAAACAAAAATGATCCAAAAAAGGGTGAACAAAAGATTAAAATATCTATTGGTCAAAAGAGAGGATATATGGCAAATCAAAAAAGGAAGGGGCAATTGAGAATCGATATATTCAGTTTAAAAAGAGAAAAAAAAAAGGGAAATTAGAAAAGCAAAAAGAATTATGAGGTTAAAGTTGCAAGAAAAAACCCGAAGACAAAACCCAAAAGGTTTCCTTTCCAGGTATACAGAAGAAAATTTCGGGGAAACAAAAAACCCACTCAAAATTTCCCTCGGGCAGCTCACTGACAGTGAAAAGGGAAAAAATGTGTAGAATTTTTTAACACAAATTTCCCCTCTCGTTTTTAAAACAGGGGGGATACCAGCGATTTTTCCATAATGATAAATTATGTAAACAGGACGATAATAAACGGTACTATTGGGGTCAAAAGGACAGGGGCCCTTTAGGCAAATAGATAAATTAAAACCAAAAAATCCCCAGGCCCGATAAACGTATGAAAGGGGTTAAAAAAGGAAGTAAAGGGAGTTACACCCCTTGGCAATCTTTTCAACATATCACTACAAACGGAAAAGGGGTGCCGATAAGGGGAAAATGGAAAATTTTGTGATACCTATTTTAAAAACGGGTTGACGGGTTCCTTAGCTTCAAAACTTAAACCAATAAGCCTAACCTCCAAGTGTAAAATTTTTTATGGAATAAATTTAATTTGCCAAAGGCATTCGTAGCCACCTTAAAAAGCAAAAATTTAAAATCAACGAATCTCAGCAGGGTTTTTTACAAAGGGGTTTCCCCCCCCTTTAATAGGGTTTAAATTAACCTTTTTTTCACTAAGGTATTTGGGATGGGGTTTCATGGTAATGTTTTAATGAAAAATTTGTGTATTGGACTTCAGTAAGGTTTTTTGACAGGGTCCCCCCCTCAGAAAACATTGAGGAAAATTAAAGCACAGGGAAAATGGGAAAGGAAAAATTTTTTTCTTGGATAGAGGCAGGGTTTTGACAAATAGGCAGCAGAATTTTGCAAAAAAGGGGGGAAAAAAATCAGAGGGGGGGAAGTGTCACGAGCGGTGTTCCACAGGGGTCCCTTTTTGGGCCCCCTGCTGTTTTACAATCTACAAAAAAAACATAGATGAGGGCCAAAAAAGCGACATCGGGAATTTGCCGATGAACCAAAAAAAGGGGCCTCGAATTCATTCTGACAGACATTCGAGCAAATCCAGGGAAATTTTAAAAAAAACGATGCAGGGGCGGAGGGGAATGGCAGAAGCATTTTAATATAGACAAATGCAAATTCAAAAAGTTGGACAGGGCAATTAAACCCTCCAACATATAAACTAAATAATGTAGATCTTAAAATTTTCGGATTGGGGAAAAAGAAATTTTGGGGTTTTGGGTTAGCAGTAATCGAAACCAAGGGCAACAGTGCATGTTTTCCAAAAAAGCTAAAGAATCCTTGGGGTTCATATCAAGAAGCCCTAAATAATAGGAGGGCCTCAGGTTGTTCTTCAACTCCCCCCCCCATCCTTGGGTTAGGCCTCATTTAGATTGCCACAGTTTTTTTGGGCCCCTTATTTCAAATGGATAAAAATTCTCTGGAAAATGTACAAAGGAGGATGAAAAAAGTTGATCCCTGTATCAGAAACCTTCCCTATTTAGGATAGACTAAGGGCCCTGAATCTGCACTCTCTAGAAAGCCCGTAGAATTAGGGGGGATATGATTGAGGTGTAAAATGGAAGACAGGAATAAAAAAAAGGGGATGTAAATAGTGTGCTGAAAATATCTAGCCTAGACAGGACTCGCAGCAATGGTTTTAAGTTGGAAAAATTCAGATTCAGGAAGGATATAGGAAAGTACTGGTTTGGTAATAGAGTTGTGGATGATGGAACAAACTCCCAAGTACCGTTATAGAGGCCAGAACGTTGTGTACTTTAAAAATAGGTTGGATAAATACATGATGGATGTGGGTGGGTGTGAGTTAGACCTGATAGCTTGTGCTACCAGGTCGGTTGCCGTGTTCCTCCCTTAAGTCAATGTGACCTGACCTGACTAGGTTGGGTGCATTGGCTTAAGCCGGTAGGAGACTTGGACCTGCCTCGCATGGGCCAGTAGGCCTTCTGCAGTGTTCCTTCGTTCTTATGTTCTTCTTCTTCTTATAAATTCTCTATTGGATTCATATCTGGTGAATTACCTGGCTGATCAAGAAGGGGGTACATCAGCCAGCCACAGGGAGACCCAGAATACCCGCAAATATTAAGGCCTTTTCCCTTTCTACGACTTCATCCCAATAGAGTCTGAGACCCTTTCAGCATGGGGAAAGTGTGCTCTAAAGTTCCTCAAAGAGCTGGGTGAAAAACTCATCATAGAAACCAAGGACCACAGGGTGGCCAGCTTCCTCTTTCAGAAACTCAGTGTTGCGATCAAGAGAGGAAATGCCTGCAACATTCTGGCACGTGGCCCCCCGCCGGGGAGCTGAACGAAGTTTTCGAGATGTAGCCTGAGTTGTCTATGCTGTTATACTCCCTATGTTTTTTTTGTCATTTTATTTTGTCAGTGTATTTTTTCAATGTATTTTGTCTTTAAATAAAGTATATATAAAAAATAGGGGGTAGTAGGAGAAAACAATTTTCAAACAGCTTCAGGGGGAACCTTGAGGAGTGCTCGAATTGTTTTAGAGTGATAAGAAAAAGAAAAATTGGGAAAAAATTTTGGTAAAAGATATTTTCTTGACAAAAAAAAAAGTGCATAATTTTGGCAACATGTTGATGTAATTAGCTGTTTCTATCATATTTCTAAGTATTTTTTTCAAAATGAATTTTTTGGTTCTTACTTTCATCAAAAGGGCATGAGGCAATTCCCTGTTTTTTTTTTTCCCCAAAAATTACGTTTTTTTGATTGTTTCATTTTAAATCATACATTGAAACTTCTTGGAACTCCTTTAAATTCGGGAATGATGA
>NW_026468912.1:0-22162 GCF_026875155.1 Cherax quadricarinatus | reverse complement strand
AAAAAAAAATTGCTTTATTTTGCTTACTTTTAGCAAAAAATTCAATTGCAGCAGTAATTCTGATTTAAACGTGTGAAGATCTATAAATTTTAGCGATAATGTGAGGCTATCGGAAAAGCATTCAAAACGCTCTAAATCGTCAAAATAAACAACAAAATATCATTTTAGCGCATTTCTCTGAGTTTTTTAATGTTTCGAGTGTTATTAGAAAATATATGAAATATGCAAAATTAATATTGGTTTTTATCGATTTTTATTAGATTTTTTTTAAAATGTGTAAAATATATGTAAATGTTAAAAAATCATCAAAAATCATATTTTTTGGCATATTTCGACGATTGAAGGCGTTTAGGATCATTTCTTCAAAATCTTAAATTTTTGGAGTTAAAATATATATTTAAAAGGAACGTGACAAAAATAGCTTTATTTTGCTTGCTTTTGCATAAAATTCAATTTCAGCAGTAATTCTGATTTAAGTGTTTGAAAATCTATGTATTTTAGCGAAAATATGTTGTTTATCGGAAAAGCATTCAAAACTCTCTAAATCGTCTAAATATGCAATAAAATATAATTTTAGCGTATTTTTTCAATATTTCAATGTTATTAGAAAATGTATGAAATATTCAAAATTAATATTGATTTTTATCGATTTTTATTGGATTTTTTTTTAAATGTTTAAAATATACATAAACGTTAAAAAATCATCAAAAATTATATTTTTTTCGCATATTTCGACGATTCAATGCGTTTTGAAGCATTTCTTCAAAATTTTGAATTTTTGTAGTACAAAAGTATATTTACAAGGCACTTTACAAAACTAGCGTAATTTTGCTTACTTTTAGCATAAAATTCAATTGTAGCAGTAATTCTGATTTAAATGAGTGAAAATCTATGTATTTTAGCGATAATATGAGGTTTATCGGAAAGGAATTCAAATCGTTCTAAATCGTCAAAATATGCAATAAAATATCATTTTAGCGCCTTTTTCTAATTTTTCTATTGTTTCAAGTGTTACTAGAAAATATATGAAATATTGAAATTAATATTGATTTTCATCGATTTTTATTGGATTTTATTGAAAATGTGTTACTAGAAAATATATGAAATATTGAAATTAATATTGATTTTCATCGATTTTTATTGGATTTTACTGAAAATGAGTAAAATATATGTAAATGTTAAAAAATCATCAAAAATCATATTTTTTGGCATATTTCGACGATACAAGGCGTTCTGATGCATTTCTTCTAAACCTTGAATTTTTTGAGGTATACTGTATATTTACAAGATATTTGACAAAAAAAACCTTAATTTTGCATACTTTTAGCATAAAATTTAATTTCAGTAGTAATTCTGATTTAAATATGTGAAAATCTGTATTTTAGCGATAATATGTGGTTTATGGGAAAAGCATTCAAAACGCTCTAAATCGTCAAAATATGCAACAAAATATAATTTTAGCGCATTTTTTCTAATTTTTTTAATGTTTCAAGTGTTATCAGAAAATATATGAAATATTGAAATTAATATTGATTTTTATCGATTTTTACTGGACTTTTTTAAAAATGTGTAAAATATATGCAAATGTAAAAAAAAAAAAAAAAAATCATATTTTTTGGCATATTTTGACCATACAAGGCGTTGTGAAGCATTCTTTCAAAATCTTGATTTTTTTTTTTTTAAAATGTACATTTACAAAGTACTTTAAAAAATACCTTAATTTTGCTTACTTTTAGCATAAAATTCAGTTTCAGCAGTAATTCTGATTTAAATATGTGAAAATCTATGTATTTTAGCGAAAATACGTGGTTTATTGGAAAAGCATTCGAAACGTTCTAAATCGTCTAAATATGCAATAAAACATAATTTTAGCTTTTTTTTTTTAAGTTTTTTAATGTTTCAAGTGTTATTACAAAAAATATGAAATATTCAATATTAGTATTGATTTTTACCGATTTTTATTTGATTTTTTTTTAAAAATCTGTGAAATATATATTACAGAAAATGCTCAAACGCCTTGAATCGTCGAAATATGCCAAAAAAATAAGATTTTTGATGATTTTCTAACATTTACATATGTAAATGTTAGAAAATCATCAAAAATCTTATTTTTTGGCATATTTCGACGATTCAAGGCGTTTTGAAGCATTTCTTCAAAATCTTGAATTTCTTGAGATAAAATATATATTTACAAGGTACTTGACGAAAAAAAAAAAAGAAAAAAAAAAAACCCTTAACTTTGCTTACTTTTAGCATAAAATTCAATTTCAGCAGTAATTCTGATTTAAATATGTGAAAATCTATGAATTTTAGCGATAATATGGGGTTTATGGGAAAAGCATTCTAAACGCTCTAAATCGTCAAAATATGCAATAAAATATAATTTAGCGCATTTTTCATGTTTTTAATGTTTCAAGTGTTATTAGAAAATGTATGAAATATTCAATATTAATATTGATTTTTATCGATTTTAATTGGATTTTTTTAAAAATCGGTAAAATGTATGTAAATGTTAAAAAATCATCAAAAATCATATTTTTTGGCATATTTCGACGATTCAAGGCGTTTTGAAGCTTTCTTTCAAAATCTTGAATTTTTTTGAGTTGATGAAATATATAATTACAAGGTACTTGACAAAAAAAGCTTAATTTTGCTTACTTTTAGCATAAAATTCAATTTCAGCAGTAATTTGATTTAATATTGTGAAAATCTTATGTTATAGCGATTCATTTGTGGTTTAGGGAAAAAGCATTCAAACACGCTCTAAATCGTCAAAATATGCAATAAAATATAATTTAGAGCATTTTCAAGCTTTTTATGCTTCAAGAGTTATCAGAAATATATATGAATATTCAAATTATAGAGATTTTTATTGATTTTTATTTTGGATTTTTTTTAAAATGTGTAAAAAGATGTAAAATGTTAATAATATCATCAAAAATCATATTTTTTAGCCATATTTTCGAATATTCATTTCGTTTGGGGGCCAATCCCTCAAAATCTTCATTTTTGGAGTTAAAATATATATTTAAAAGGTAGTTCACAGGAAAAGCTTAATTTTGCTTACTTTTAGCAAAAAATTCAATTTCAGGCAGTAATTCTGATTAAAAATAGTGTGATAATCCGTGTATTTTAGCGAAAGTATGTTTATCGGAAAAAACATTCATAACGCTCCTAAATCGTCTTACATATGCTATAAAATATAATTTTAGCGCATTTTTCTAAGTTTTTTAATGTTTCAAGTGTTATTAGAAAATATATGAAATATTCAATATTAATATTGATTTTTATCGATTTCAATTGGATTTTTTTAAAAATCTGTAAAATATGTAAATGTTTAAAAATATATCAAAAAATCATATTTTTTGTCATATTTCGACGATTCAAGCGTTAAGCGTTTTGAAGCCCATTTCTTGAAATCGTGAGTTTTTTGAGATTAAAATATATTATTTACAAGGTACATGACGAAAAAAAGCATAAATTTTGCTTACTTTTAGATAAATTCAATTTCAGTTTAATCGTCATCTTCTTCAAATCTTGAATTTTTTGAGTTAAATATATGGTTGCAAAGTTACTTGACAAAAAGAAAGCCTTATTTCGCTTACTTTTGTTGAAATTCAATTTAGTTTTTATATTTTGACTTTAAATGGGTGAAATCCGAGTGTATTTTAGCAATAATGTGTAGTTTATCGGAAAAGCATTCAAAACGCTCTAAATCGTCAAAATATGCAATAAAATATAATTTTAGCGTATTTTTCTAATTTTTTTTAATGTTTCAAGTGTTATTAGAAAATATATGAAATATTGAAATTAATATTGATTTTTATCGATTTTTACTGGACTTTTTTAAAAATGTGTAAAATATATGCAAATGTTAAAAAAAAACAAAAAATCATATTTTTTGGCATATTTTGACGATACAAGGCGTTATGAAGCATTTCTTCAAACATCTTGAATTTTTTTTTGTTAAAAATATATATTTACAAGGTACTTGACAAAAAAAAACTTAATTTTGCTTACTTTTAGCATAAAATTCAATTTCAGTTTTAAAAAAGTCATCAAAAATCATATTTTTTTGGCATATTTCGACGATACAAGGCGTTGTGAAGCATTTATCGGAAAAGCATTCAAAACGCTCTAAATCGTCAAAATATGCAATAAAATATATTTTTAGCGTATTTTTCTAAGTATTTTAATGTTTCGAGTGTTTTTAGAAAATATATGAAATACTCAAAATTAATATTGATTTTTATCGATTGTCACTGGATTGTTTTTAATATGTGTAAAATATATGTAAATGTTAAAAATCATCAAAAATCATATTTTTTGGCATATTTCGACGATTTTAGCGTACAGAATCATTTCTTCAAAAAATCTTAACAATTTTGAGTTAAAAATATAATTTATAAGATACTTGACAAAAATGCTTTTTTTGCTTACTTATTAGCATGAAAATTCTATTTGCTGCAGTAATTTGATGTAAAATGTTTGAAAAATCTAGTATTTTAGCGGAAAAATATGTGTTTACGGAAAAAGCTTTCAAAACGTCTAAATCGTCTAAATATGCAATAAAATATAATTTTAGCGTATTTTTCTAAGTTTTTCAATATTTCAAGTATTATTAGAAAATGTATGAAATATTCAAAATTAATATTGATTTTATCGATTTTTATTGGATTTTTTAAAAAAATGTGTAAAATACATGTATATGATAAAAAATAATCGGAAATCATATTCTTTTGGCATATTTCGACGATTCAAGGCCTTGTGAAGCATTTCTTCAAAATCTTGAATTTTTTGAGTTAAAATACATGGTTGCAAGGTACTTGACAAAACAAAGCGTAATTTTGCTACTTTTTAGCATAAAATGCAATTTAGCAGTAATTCTGATTAAATCGGTTGAATATCTGTGTATTTTAGCAATAATGTGTGGTTTATCGAAAAAGCATTCAAAACGCTCTAAATCGTCAAAATATGCAATAAAATATAATTTTAGCGCATTTTTCTAAGTTTTTTTAATGTTTCGAGTGTTTTAGAAATATATGATATATTCAAAATTAATATTGATTTTTATCGATTGTCACTGGATTTTTTTAAAAATGTGTAAAATATATGTAAATGTTAAAAAGTCATCAAAAATCATATTTTTTGGCATATTTCGACGAATTAGGGTCTTAGAATATTTCTTCAAAATCTTAATTTTTGGAGTTAAAGATTTTTACTTGACACAAAATTGCTTTATTTTGCTTACTTTTAGCAAAAAATTCAATTGCAGCAGTAATTCTGATTTAAACGTGTGAAGATCTATAAATTTTAGCGATAATGTGAGGCTATCGGAAAGCATTCAAAACGCTCTTAAGCGTCATCAAAAATAAACAACAAAATATATTTTAGGAGCTTTTCCTCTGAGTTTTTTAAATGTTCGAGTGTTTTAGAAAATATATGAAATATGCAAAATTAATTATTGGTTTTTATCGATTTTTTTTATTTGACTTTTTTTTTAAATGTGTAAAAATATATGTAAATGTTAAAAACATCATCAAATTATATTTTTCTGGATATTCGACGATTTTTGAAGGCGTTTAGGCTCATTCTTCAAAAACTTAAATTTTTGGAAGTTATAATAATATTTAAAGGAAGTGACAAAATAGCTTTATTTTGCTTGCTTAGCATAAATTCTATTGCAGCAGTAATTCTGAGATTTAAGTGTTTGAAAATTATGTATTTTAGCGAAATATGTTGGTTATCGGAAAAAGCAATCAAAACTCTTCTAATCGTCAAAATATGCAATAAAATATAATTTTAGGTATTTTTTAAATATTTCCAATGTTATAGAAAAATGTATGTAATATTCAAAATTATTGATTTTTATCGATTTTATTGATTTTTTTTTTAAATGTTTTAAAATATACATAAACGTTAAAAAATTCATCAAAAATTATATTTTTTTCGCATATTTCGACGTTCAATGCGTTGTGAAGGCATTTTCTTCAAATTTGAATTTTGTTGTACAAAAAGTATATTTACAAGCACTTTACAAAACTAGCGTTAATTTTGCTTACTTTTAGCATAAAATTCAATTGTAGGCAGTAATTCTGATTTTAAATGAGTGAAAATCTATGTATTTTAGCGATAATATGAGGTTTATCGGAAAGGAATTCAAATCGTTTCTGTATCGTAATTATGAATAAAATTTCATTTTAGCGCCTTTTTCTAATTTATATATTGTTTCATGTGTTACTAGAAACTATATGAAAATATCTGATAATTCATATTTATTTTCATCGATTTTTATTGGATTTTTATTGAAGATTGTGTTCTAGAAAATATATGAAATATTGGAATGAAATTAATATTGATTTTCATCGAATTTTTATTGGATTTTTACTGTAAATGAGTAAATATTTGTAAAATGTTAAAAAAATCATCAAAATCATATTTTTTGGATATTTCGACGATACAGGCGTTCTGATGCATTTCTTCTAAACTTGAATTTTTTGAGGTATACTGTATATTTACAAAAGATATTTGTCAAAAAAAAACCTTAATTTTGCATACTTTTAGCATTAAAATTTAATTTCAGTAGTGATTTGATTTATATTATGTGAACAATACTGTATTTTAGCGGATTTTATGTGGTTTTTATGGGAAAATCATTCAAAACGCTCTAATTCGTTAAAAATTATGCAACAAAACTTTTGATTTTAGCGCATTTTTTCTAATTTTTTTAATGTTTTCAAGTGTTATCAGAAATATATGAAATATGAAATTAATATTGATTTTTATCGATTTTTACTGGGACTTTTTAAAAATGGGAAAATATATGCAAATGTTAAAAAAAAAAACAAATAAAATACATATTTTTTGGGCATATTTTTGACCATACAAGGCGGTGTGAAGCATTTTTTTGTTAAAATGTTACATTTACAAAAGTTTTTAAAAATACTTAAATTTGGCTTACTTTTAGCATAAATTCAGTTTCAGAAGTAATTCTAATTTAAATATGTGAAAAATCTATGTATTTTAGCGAAAATACTGGTTTATTGGAAAAAAGCATTCGAAACGTTCTAAATCGCTCTAATATGCCAATTAACTAATTTTTAGTTTTTTTTTTTAAGTTTTATAATGTTTCAGTGTTATTACAAAAAAATATGAATATTCAATAATTAGTATTGTTTTGTTACGATTTTTATTTGATTTTTTTAAAAATCTGTGAAAGTATATATTTCACAGAAATGCTTCAAACGCTTGATTCGTCGAAATATGCCAAAAAAATAAGATTTTTGATGATTTTCTAACATTTACATATGTACAATGTTAGAAATCATCAAAAAATCTTATTTTTTGTTAGTTCGCGATTCAAGGCGTTTTGAAGATTTCTTCAAATCTTGAATTTCTTGAGATAAAATTATATTTACAAGGTTACTTGACGAAAAAAAGTTAACTTTGCTTACTTTAGCATAAAATTCAATTTCTGCAGTAATTCTGGTTTAAATATGTGAAAAATCTCATGATTTTTAGCGCATTCATATGGGGTTATGGGAAAAAGCATTCTAAACGCTCTAAATCGTCAAATATGCATAAAATTTTAATTTAGCGCCATTTTTCATGTTTTTTAATGTTTCAAGTTTTATTAGAAATGTTGAATATTCAATATTAATATTGATTTTTATCGATTTTAATTGGATTTTTTTTAAAAAATCGGATAAATTGTATGTAAATGTTAAAAAAATCATCAAAAATCATATTTGTTTGGCATATTTCCGACGGATTCAAGACGTTTTGAAGCATTTCTTCAAAAATCTTTGAATTTTTTGACTTGACAAAAAAAAAAAAATTTTATATAATTACAAGGTACTTGACAAAAAAAGCTTAATTTTGCTTACTTTTAGCATAAAATTCAATTTCAGCAGTAATTCTGATTTAAATATGTGAAAATCTATGTGTTACAGCGATCATATGTGGTTTATGGGAAAAGCATTCAAACGCTCAAATCGTTCTCTAAATATGCAATAAAATATAATTTTAGCGCATTTTTCAAAGCTTTTTAATGCTTCAAGTGTTATCAGAAAATATATGAAATATTCAAAATTATTATTGATTTTTATTGATTTTTATTGGATTTTTTTTAAAATGTGTAAAATATATGTAAATGTTAAAAAATCATCAAAAATCATATTTTTTCGCATATTTCGACTATTCAATTCGTTTTGGGGCAATCCCTCAAAATCTTCAATTTTTGAGTTTAAGTTAAAATATAATTTAAAAGGTAGTTCCCCAGGGAAAAGCTTAATTTTTGCTACTTTTAGCAAAAAATTCAATTTCAGCAGTAATTCTGATTTAAATGTGTGAAAATCAGTGTATTTTAGCGAAAATATGTTTATCGGAAAAACATTCAAAACGCTCTAAATCGTCAACATATGCATAAAATATAATTTTAGCGCATTTTTCTTAAGTTTTACTTTGTTTCAAAGTGTTCAATAGAAACTATATGAAATATTCAATATTTAATATTGATTTTATCGATTTCAAATTGGTTTTTCTTAAATATCTGTTAAAATATGTAAATGTTTTTAAAAAATTTATCAAAAATCATTATTTTTTGTCATATTTCGACGAGTTCAAGGCCGTTGAAGCATTTCTTGAAAATCTTGAGTTTTTTGAGTTAAAATATATATTTACAAGGTACTTGACGAAAAAAAAATGCTTAATTTGGTTACTTTTAGCATAAAATTCAATTTCAGTTTTAAATAGTTTCTTCATTTCTTCAAAATCTTGAATTTTTTGAGTTAAAATATATGGTTGCAAAGTACTTGACAAAAGAAAGCTTAATTTCGCTTACTTTTAGTATAAAATTCTATTTTCAGAAATTTTAATTTTGATTTAAATGGCGTGAAAATCTGTTTATTTTAGCAGTAATGTGTAGTTTATCGGAAAAAGCCTTCAACCGCTCCTAAATCGTCAAAAATATGCATTAAAACATAATTTTATGCGTATTTTCTCTAATTTTTTTTTTTTATGTTTCAAGTGTTATTAGAAATGTTCTCTGTCTTACTGCTACCATGTTCACTGTTGTTACTGTTCCGTTGTTCACTGTTGTTCACTGTACCATGTTCCCTGTTGTACACTGTACCATGTCACTGTGGTTTCACTGTACCATTTCACTGTTGTTTCATGTACCATGTTCACTGTTGTTAACTGAACCATTGTTCACGGTTTTCACTGTACCATGTTCACTGTTGTGAACTGTACCATGTTCCTGTTTGTGAACTGTAACAAGTTCCTGTTTGTGAACTGTACCATTGGTTCCCTGTTGTTCACTTGTACCATGTTCACTGTTGTGAACTGTACCAGTTTCACTGTTGTGAAACTGTACTGTTCACAGTTGATCACTGTTACCATGTTCACTTGTTCAATGTACCTTTGGTACCTATTGTGAAATGTACCATGTTCACTGTTGGTCACTTGTACCATGTTTACTGTTGTTCACTGTACCATGTTCACTGTTGTTCACTGTACATGTTCACTGTTTTGTTCACTGTACACATGTTCACGTTGTTCACTGTACCAGGATCCACTGTTGTTCACTGTACCTGTTCAATGTTGTTCACTGTACCATGATCACTGTTGTCCACTGTTACCATGTTCATTGTTGTTCACAGTTTACCAGGTTCACTGTTGTTCACTGTACATGTTCCCATTTGTTCACTGTACCTTGATCACTGTTGTTCACTGTTACCTTGTTCACTGTCGTTCACTGTACCATTTCACAGTTGGGAACTGTACCTGTTCACTGTTTGAACTGTTACCCATGTTCCCAATTGTTGGGACTGAGACCATGTTCCACCTGTTGTTCACTGTACCCTGTTAACTGTTTTGCTCACTGTACCATGTTCACTGTTGATCTCTGTACATGTCACTGTTGCTCACTGTACATGGTTCTCTGTTATTCACTGTAACCATGTTCTCTGTTATGCACTTGTTCACATGTTCACTGTTGTTCACGGTACCATAATCACTGATGTTCTCTGTACCTTGTTTCCTAGTTGTTCACTGTTACCTTTTCACTGTTGTTCACTGTACATGTTCACTGTTGTTCACTGTTCCATGTTCACTGTTGTTCACTGTTCCATGTTCACTGTTGTTCACTGTATCATGTTCACTGTTGTTCACTGTACCATGTTCACTGTTGTTCACTGTACCATGTTCATGTTGTTCACTGTAATGTTCCTGTTTTCACTGTACCATGTTCACTGTTGTTCACTGTCCCATGTTCACTGTTGTTCACTGTACAATGTTCACTGTTGTTCACTTTCCATGTCAGTTTTCACGTATGTTCGTTGTTCACTTTTCCATGTTCATGTTGTTCATGTACCAGTTCACTGTTTTTTCACTGTACCTTGTTCACTGTTTTTAAACTGTCCCATGTTCATGTTGTTAACTGTACCAGTTCACTGTTGTTCACTGTACCTTTTTCCCACTGTTGTTCTTTCCTGTACCATGTTAAATGTTGTTCACTGTAACATGTTCACTTTGTTCACTGTACCATTTCACTGTTGTTCACTTTTACATGTTCCTGTTTTCAACTGTACCATGTTCATGTTGTTCACTGTACCATTTTTTAACTTTGTTCACTGTATGTTCACTTTGTTCACTGTCATGTTCACTGTTGTTCACTGTACCATTTCACGTTGTTCACTGTACCTTGTTCATGTTGTTCACTGTCCCATGTTCACTGTTGTTCACTGTACATGTTCACTGTTGTTCACTGTACCATTTTCCCTTGTTGTTCCACTGTTCCCTTTTGTTAAACTGTTTGTTCACTGTACCATGTTCCTGTTGTTCACTGTAACCATGTTCACTGTTGTTCACTGTTACCATTTTTTCATGTTCCATGTTCTATGTTGTAAACTGTACCATGTTCACTGTTGTGAACTGTACCATGTTCATGTTGTACTGTACCATGTTCACTGTTGTTAACTGTACCATGTTCATGATGTGAACTTTTACCATGTTCCCTGTTGTTCACTGTACCTGTTTCACTGTTGTAACTGTACCATGTTCACTGTTGTACTGTACCATGTTCATGTTGTTCACTGTACCATGTTCACTGTTTTTTCACTTGTACCTGTTCACTATTGTGGTCTGACCATGTTCATGTTGTTCACTGTCCATTTTTACTGTTGTTACTGTACCTTGTTACTGTTGTTCACTTTTACCATGTTAAACTGTTTTCACTGTTACCATGTTCACTGTTGTTCACTGTACCATGTTCACTGTTGTTCACTGTACCATGTTCACTGTTGTCAACTGTACCATGTTCACTGTTGTTCACTGTACCATGTTCACTGTTGTTCACTGTATCATGTTCACTGTTGTTCACTGTACCATGTTCACTGTTGTTCACTGTACCATGTTCACTGTTGTTCACTGTTCCATGTTCACTGTTGTTCACTGTACCATGTTCACTGTTGTTCACTGTACCATGTTCACTGTTGTTCACTGTACCATGTTCACTGTTGTTACTGTACCATGTTCCTGTTGTTCACTGATACCATGTTCACTGTTGTTCACTGTACCATGTTCACTGTTGTTCACTGGTACCATGTTCACTGTTGTTCACTGTACCATGTTCACTGTTGTTCAACTGTACCATGTTCACTGTTGTTCACTGTACCATGTTCACTGTTGTTCACTGTACCATGTTCACTGTTGTTCACTGTACCATGTTCACTGTTGTTCACTGTACAATGTTCACTGTTGTTCACTGTACCATGTTCACTGTTGTTCACTGTACCATGTTCACTGTTGTTAACTGTACCATGTTCACTGTTTTCACTGTACCATGTTCACTGTTGTCAACTGTACCATGTTCACTGTTGTGAACTTTTACCATGTTCAAGTTGTGACTGTACCATGTTCACTGTTGTCACTGTACCATGTTCACTGTTGTTCACTGTACCATGTTCACTGTTGTTCACTGTACCATGTTCACTGTTGTTCACTGTACCATTTTCACTGTTGTTCACTGTACCATGTTCACTGTTGTTCACTGTACCATGTTCACTGTTGTTCACTGTACCATGTTCACTGTTGTTCACTGTACCATGTTCACTGTTGTTCACTTTACCATGTTCACTGTTGTTCACTGTACCATGTTCACTGTTGTTCACTGTACCATGTTCACTGTTGTTCACTGTACCATGTTCACTGTTGTTCACTGTACCATGTTCACTGTTGTTCACTGTACCATGTTCACTGTTGTTCACTGTACCATGTTCACTGTTGTTCACTGTACCATGTTCACTGTTGTTCACTGTACCATGTTCACTGTTGTTCACTGTACCATGTTCACTGTTGTTCAACTGTACCATGTTCACTGTTGTTCACTGTACCATGTTCACTGTTGTTCACTGTACCATGTTCACTGTTGTTCACTGTACCATGTTCACTGTTGTTCACTGTACCATGTTCACTGTTGTCACTGTACCATGTTCACTGTTGTTCACTGTACCATGTTCACTGTTGTTCACTGTACCATGTTCACTGTTGTTCACTGTACCATGTTCACTGTTGTTCACTGTACCATGTTCACTGTTGTTCACTGTACCATGTTCACTGTTGTGAACTGTACCATGTTCACTGTTGTTCACTGTACCATGTTCACTGTTGTTCACTGTACCATGTTCACTGTTGTTCACTGTACCATGTTCACTGTTGTTCACTGTACCATGTTCACTGTTGTTCACTGTACCATGTTCACTGTTGTTCACTGTACCATGTTCACTGTTGTTCACTGTACCATGTTCACTGTTGTTCACTGTACCATGTTCACTGTTGTTCACTGTACCTTGTTCACTGTTGTTCACTGTACCATGTTCTGTTGTTCATGTCCCTGTTTCCTGTTTTTACTGTCCCGGGTTCACTGTTGTTACTGTACCATGTTCACTTTGTTCACTGACCATGTTCACTGTTTTTCATTTTTTACTGTTCATGTTTTTCATGTCCTGTTAAATGTTTTTCACTGTACCATTTCATGTTTTTCCTGTCCCTTTCACTGTTGTGACGGACCTGTTCACTGTTGTTCATGTCCAGTTCATTTTGTTCACTGTACCTTTTTTCACTTTGTAACTGTACCTGTTCCTGTTGTTCCTTACCATTTTTATGTTGTTCACTGTCCCATGTTCACTTTTTTTTAAAGTACCTGTTCATGTTGTTCACTGCCCATTTTTACGGGTTTGTTCACTGTACCGTTCATGTTTTCACTTACCATGTTCATGTTGTTACTTTTCCTTTGTTCATGTTTTCACTGTACCATTTTCATGTTTTTACTGTCCCAGTTCCGTTTAACTGACATGTTCATTTTTTTCCCTTGCCCAATGTTACTGTGTTCACTGTCATGTTCACGTTTAATGTCATGTTCACTTTTGTTCACTGTCCCCATTTTTACTTTTGCATGTACCATGTTCACTTTTGAATGTACCTTGTTCACTTTTGGGGAACTGTACCATGTTCACTGTTGAAATGTCCAGGTTCATGTTGTATGTCCCATTTTGTTTTAAAACTGCCATTTCCCTGTTGTTCACTTTTTATTTTCACTTTTGTCATGTACCATGTTCACTGTGTCACTTTTCCTTTTCCCTGTTGTTCACTGTAATGTTCAGGGTTTTCCCCTTACTGTTCTTGTGTTCACTGTACCATTTCATGTTGTCCTGTCCCATGCACTGTTGACTGTACCATGTTCATGTTGTTCCAGCCTTTCACTGTTTTTTAATTACCTGTTCACTGTTGTTCACTTACCTTTTACTGTTTTTTTTCACTTTTCCTTTCACTGTTGTTCACGGGCCCTTTGTTCACGGGGCACTGACCTGTTCCTTTGTTCACTTTCCCTTTGTTCATTTTGTTCCTGTCCATTTTACTGTTTTTCCTGTCCATTTTGTTTTTTCCGGTCCTTTTTTAAATGTTGCCCCCTGACCTGTTCCTGTTGTTCCTGTCCATGTTCATGGTTTTTCCCTTTTCCCTTTTGTTATTTTGTTCACGGGCCCAGTTCATTTTTGTTCATTTTACATGTTCCCTGTTGTTCACTTCCATGTTTTTTTTGTTCAGTCCTTTTTTTTTGTTTTTCACTGCCTTTTTCATTTTGGGGTTCACGCCAATTTTCCTTTGTTCACTTCCCAGTTATGTTTTTTCCGTCCCTTTCACTTTTTTTTCCTGTACATTTTCATGTTGTTCATGTACCTTTCATGTTTTTCACTGTACCTGTTCCTGTTGTTCATGTCCCTGTTCACTGTGTTACTTTTACCATGTTCACTGTTGTTACTGTCCCATGTTTGTTTTTTACTTTTCCTTTTTCACTTTTGAAACTGTACCAGTTCCGTTGTTCACGTCCATGTTCCTTTTTTACGTCCTTTGTTCTGTTTTCATGTAATGTTATTTGTTCACTGAAATTTTCTGTTTTTCCCTTTTTTTCATTTTTATTGTTTTGGTTATTTTGTACCTTTCCTGTTTTTCACGTCCCATGTTATGTTTTTACTGTACCATGTTTCATGTTTTTACGTACCTTGTTCACTGTTGTTCATTTCCCATGTTCCTGTTTTCCCGTCCCATGTTCATGTTTGCCCTTCCCATGTTATTTGTTTTTCTGTCATTTTTTCACTGTTGTTATTGTACCATGTTCACTGTTTTTACTGTCCTGTTCACTTTGTTCACTGTCCCATGCACTGTTGTTATTTTAAATGTTCCTGTTGTTCCTTCCCATGTTAAGTTTTTCCTTACCTGTTTTTTTGTTAAAAGTTTGTTCATGTTTTAGTACCATGTTCCTTTGTTCACTGTCCCATGTTCACTGTTGTTCCTTTTCCTGTACTGTTTTTCCCCGTACCATTTTCACGTTGTTCATGTACCATGTTATTTTGTTCACTGTTCCGTTCTGTTGTTCACTGTACCTTTTTTCACTGTCCCTTTTTTTGTCCCTTTCCTTTTTGGTTCATGTTCTGTTCCTGTTTTTAACTGTCCAGTTCACTTTTTCCGTTACCATTTTACTTTTGTAACTGTACCATTTATGTTGTTCACTGTTCTTGTTCATTTGTTTCTGTACCTTTCACTTTTTTGTTTCCTGTTACATGTTCCTGTTTTAAAGGGTCAGGTCATGTTTTTCACTTTTTACCATGTTTTGTTGTTCCGGTACCCATGTTCACGTTGTTACTTTGTACGATGTCACTGTTGTTCACTGTACCAGTTCACTGTTGTTCATGTACTGTTCACTGTTTTTTCTTTTCCTGTTGTTACTGTCCCATGTTCACTGTTGTTTGAACTGTTCCATGTTCCCTGTTTTAACTGTCCATGTTCACTGTTTTTATGTACCTGTTACGGGGTTGTAAACTTTTTTACCTGTTTCATTTTGGTCACTGTACTGTTCCTTTGTTCCTGTAAATGTTCACTTTTGTTCCCCGTTCCCTGTTCACGTTTTTCCCCTTTTCATGTTATTTTTGTTAACTGTCCAGTTTCATGTTGTTCACTGTACCATTTTTTGTTTTCACTTTTCCAATTCACTGTTGTTCACTGTCCCATGGTTTATTTTGGGAAAACGTACCATGTTAGTTTTTCATGTCCTGTTCATTTTTTTATGTCCATGTTAAATGTTTGTTCACTGAACTGTTCATTTGTTCACGCCCATTTCAGTTTTTTCACTGTACCATTTTCCTGTTTTTTTTCCTGTTCCTTTGTTCATGTACATGTTTCACTGTTGTTCACTTTCCATGTTCACTTTTTGGTAAATTTTCATGTTCACTTTTGTTCCGTACATTTCATGTTTTTCACGTCCTTGTTCCTGTTTTTCCTGTCCCTGTTCATGTTGTTCCGTACCATGTTCCTGTTGTACTGTCCTTTTTCACTGTTTTTTTCCCCCTGTACCTGTTCACTGTTGTTCATTTACCGTTACGTTTTTCCTTTTACCATTTTTCCTGTTTGTTCCTGTAAAATTTCACTGTTTTTTAAACTTACCTTTTTACGGGGTTTTCTTTTCCATGTTCCTTTTTTTACTTTTCCTGTTCACTGTTGTTACTGTCCCATGTTCCTTGTTAAACTTTTTTCCTTTGTTCACTGCCCATGTTCACGGGGTTTTACTGTCCCATTTTTACTGTTTTTTAATGTACCGGTCCTTTTTTGGGGTTTCACTTTTACCATTTTCACGTTTTACTGTCCCGTTCATTTGTAATGTACCATGTTCCTTTTTTTCTGTACCAGTTATGTTTTTTTCACTGTCCCATTTTCTTTGTTCATTTTTCCGTTCACTGTTTTTCCCTGTCCTGTTCCTGTTTTTCCTGACCATTTTCATGTTGTTCACTGTACCTTGTTTTCATGGTTTTTTTTCATTTGTCCCCCCTGTTCATTTTTTTAAATGTCCCTTGTTAAATGTTGTCTCTGTCCCATTTTCACTGTTGTTCACTGTCCATGTTCATGTTGTTACGTCCCTGTTCACTTTTGTTACTGTACCTGTTCATGTTGTTATGTACCATTTTCACTGTTTTCTTTTCCCTGTTCCTTTTTTTGGTTAATGTACCTGTTCCTGTTGGGAATGTACCATGTTCACTGTTGATGTAACTTTTGTTAACTGAGTTCACTTTTTTCATTTTCCCCCTTTTTCCTGTTGTCACGTCCTGTTCACTTTTGTTCACTGTACCATTTCACTGTTGAAACTGTCCCAGTTAAAATGTTGTTCACGGGGTCCCTGTTCACTTTGTTCACTTACCAGTTTCCTTTTTGGTTCACTTTACCTGTTCATGTTGACTGTAATTTCACTGTTTTTACTGTCCATGTTCATGTTTTTTCCTTTTATGTTAATGTTGTTCTGTCCATGTTCATGTTTTTTACTGTACATTTTCATGTTTTTATGTAAAATTTTCCCTGTTGTTCACTGTCCCATGTTCACTTTTTTAACGTCCATGTTCCTGTTGTTCAGTCCCATGTTAAAGTTGTTCACTGTACCAGGTTCCGGGTTTACGTACCTGTTCACGTTTTTACTGTCCTTTTCACGTTTTTAAAGTTGTTCACTTTTGTTCATGTCTTGTTCCTTTTCCCTTAAATGTTATTTTGTTCATGTACCATGTTCACTGTGTTCATTTTCCTTTTTTTTCCTGGTTACTGTCCCATGTTCACGTTTGCTGTACCATTTTTTCACTTTTTGGGACTGCCCTTTTTTATGTTTTTCACTGTACCTGTTCATGTTGTCCTGTCCCTGTTCCTCTTTTTCCCCCTTTTGTTCACTGTCCTTTTTTTACTGTTGTTCATGTACCTGTTCACTGTTGTTCAATGTTGTTCATGTTTTATGTACATTTTTTCCCTTTTGTTCAGTCCCTGTTAAAAGGGGGAATGTTCCAAATGTTCATGTTGACTGTCCATGTTCACTTTTTTACTGAATGTTACTGTTGTTCCTTTTCCAGTTCACTGTTGTTCATGTACCATTTTCATGTTGTTCATGTACCGTTCATGGTTCAACTGTCCTTTTTCATGTTGACTTCCCATGTTCATGTTGAAACTGTACCATTTTTCCCTTTTGACGTAAATGTTCATTTTGGGACTGTCCCTGTTCACTGTTGTTCCCGTACTTTTTTCCCGTTTTCACTGTTATTTTCCCTGTTGTTCATTTAAAATTGTTACTGTTTAAATGTACCATTCATGTGAAATGTCCCTTTTGTTTTTTTTTTCACTGTTGTTCCCCTTTTACATGTTCATTTTGACTGACCTGTTACGGGGTTTTTCACTGTCCTTGTTCATGTTGAATTTCCCGTTATGTTGTTCACTGTCCCCTGTTCATGTTGTTTTTTATTTTTCTTGTTCATGTTGTTCATGTACCATGTTCACTTTTTCATTTTACCTGTTCAGTTGACTGTCCCCAGTTCATGTTGTTCATTCATGTTCACTTTTGGGAATTTCCTGTTCACGTTTTTTCACTGTAACCCATGTTCACTGTTGTTCACTTACTTTTCACTGTTTTTAAGTCCTGTTCCTGTTGTTCAGTAACCATGTTCACTGTGTCAGGGCCTTTTTCATGTTGTTCACTGTACCTGTTCTTTTTTGTTGTTCATGAAGGGTTCCTTTTGTTCACTTCCCATTTCACTGTTGTTCCTGACATTCACTGTTTTACTTCCATGTTCACTGTTTTTTTCACTGCCCCTTTTCCCTGTTGTTTTCCTGTCCTGGTTTAACTGTTTTTTCCCTTTTTTAATTTTCCCAGTTGTTCACTTTTCCTGTTCATTTTGTTATTTACATGTTCACGTTTTATTTGTCCTTGTTAAATTGTTGTTCCGTACCATGTTCCTGTTTTTATGTACTTGTTACTTTTGGCCCCTTTTCCGTTCACTGTTTTTACTGTACCATTTTCCCTGTTTTCCTGTACCATGTTCATGTTGTTCCTGTCCAGTTAAATGTTGTTCGTCATTTCCCATGTTTTTACTTTCCCAGTTCATTTTTTGGGAATGTCCCGTTCACTGTTTTTACGCCAGTTCACTGTTGTTCACTGTCCCTTTTCATTTGTAAAGTACCATGTTCACTGTTGTTCACTGTACCTTTTTACGTTGTTCACTTTTCCATGTTCATGTTTTTTACTGTTTTCCTGTTTTTACTGTCCTTGTTACTTTTGTCACGTCCAGTTCACGGGGTTTCACTGTACCTGTTCAATTGTTGTCCATTTTGTTGTTCCTGTACCATGTTATTTTTGGGTTCACTTTTCCATTTTTCACTGTTGTTACTGTCCCCTGTTCACTGTTGTTCACTGTACGGGGGTTCATGTTTTCCAATTTCCATTTCACTGTTGTTAAATGTCCCTTTTTCAATGTTTTCACTGTACCATGTTACTTTTGGGGAAACTGTACCTTTTAAAATTTTTGGGGAAACGTCCCGGGCCTTTTGGGAACTTTTCCTGTACTGTAGTTCACTGTCCCTGTTCATTTTGTCAGTCCATGTTACTTTTGTTCACTGTACATTTTCACTGTTTCCTTACCATGTTAGTTGCTGTCCTGTCATGGGGGATGTCCCATGTTCATTGTTGTTCACTTTCCCAATATTCACTGTCCGTTTACGTGTTAAACTGTACCGGTTACTGTGTTCACTGCCCCCATTTTCATGTTGTTCCTGTCCCTGTTCACTGTTGTTCACTTTACCATGCCCTGTTGTTCACTGTCCATGTTCATGTGTTCACTGTCCCAGTTCCTGTTGTTCACCCATTTCATGTTGTTCACTGTACCTTTTCACTGTTGTTCATGTCATGTTCATTTTTCATTTACCATGTTCACTGTTGTTCATGTCCAGTTCATTGTTGTTCCACTGTCCCATTTTTCCGGGTTGTAAATGTACCATGTTCATGTTGTTCATGTACCTTTTCACTTTGTTCACTGTTTGTTCGGGTGTTCATTGTACCAGCCCTGTTGTTCATGTAAATGTTCATGTTGGTTCCCGACCTGTTATGTTGTTCACTGTACCTGTTCACTGTGTTATGTACCATGGTTAAAACCCTGTTTGTTGTTCTTTCCCCCATTTTCCCTGTTGTTACTGTACATGTTCATGTTGTCATTACCATTTTTCATTTTTTTTACTGTACCATGTTAGTTGTTCACTGTCCCAATTTCATTTTTTTTACTGTCCTGTTCCTGTTGTTCACTGTCCCAATGTTCAGTTGTAACTGTACCATGTTCCATTGCTCTGTACATGTTCACTTTTTTCACTGTACCATTCACTGTTGTTACTGTCCGGTTCACGTTGTTCACTTTTACCATTTCCTGTTTTTTCCCTGTACCTGTTCTGTTGTTCACTTACCGTTCACTGTTGTTCCTTTACCGTTCACTGTTGTTCACTGTACCATGTTCACTGTTGTTCACTGTACATGTTCATGTTGTTCACTGTACCATGTTCACTGTTGTACTGTACCTTTTTCACTGTTTTTCACTGTACCATGTTCATTTGTTGTTCACTGTACCATGTTCCATTTGTTCACTGTACCATTTTTCACTGTTGTTCACTGTACATGTTCATGTTTTTCCCACTGAAAATGTTCACTGTTGTTCACTGTACCATGTTCACTGCGTTCACTGTACCATTTCACTGGGGGGACTGTACCATGTTCCTTTTGGGAACTGTCCCAATGTTCACTGTTTGGGGAACTGTACCTTGTTCACTGTTGTTCACTGCCCCATGTTCACTGTTGTTCACTGTACCATTTCACTGTTGCTGAAAACATGTTCACTGTTGGAACTGTACCATGTTCCTGTTGTTCAACTGTACCATGTTCACTGTTTTCACTGTACCATGTTCACTGGTTTTTCATGTACCATGATCACTGTTTCACTGTCCCATGTTCATTGTTGTTCACTTTTACCATTTCACTGTTGTTCACTGTACCATGTTCTGTTGTTCACTGTACCATGTTCCCCTGTTGTTCACTTTTCCATGTTCCCCTTTTATTTTTCACTGTACATGTTCACTGTTGTTCACTTACCATGTTCACTGTTGTTCACTGTACTTCACTGTGTTCACGTACCATGTTCACGTTGGCACTTACCATGTTCACTGTTGTTCACTGTACATGTTCCTGTTGTCATGTACCATGTTCACTTTTTATCCTGTACCTGTTCTTTTACTGTTTGTTCACTGTAACAATGTTTCATGTTGTACTGTACCATGTTCACTGTTTTTCACTGTACCATTTTCTGTTTTCATGTACCTTGTTCACTGTGTTACTGAACCATGTTCATGTTGATGACCATTCCCTGTTGACTGACCATTTTCCCTTTTGACGTCCCTGTTCAATTTTTGTTCACGTACCATGTTCACTTTTTTCACGCCATTTCACTGTTTTCCTTACCATTTTCCTGTTTTCACTGTACCAATGTTCCGGGTTTTCATGAACATTTCACTTTTGGTTCCTGTACCTGTTCATTTTTTTCACTTTCCAGTTAAACTTTGTTCACTGTACCTTTTCACTTTTTCACTTCCCATGTTCACTGTTGTAACTGTCCATGTTCACTGTTGTTCACTGTACTTGTTCACGGGTGTTATGTCCCATGTTCACTGTTTTTTCACTAAAACCTTTTCACGTTGTTCATTACCATTTCACTTTTTTCCTGAACCTTTTTGTTCACCTTTTAGTTAACTGACCATGTTCCCGTTGTTCACGTACCATTTCACTGTTGTTCACGGCACGGGTTCATTTTTTGTTCACTTTCATGTTCACTGTTTTAAATTTTTCCATTTCACTGTTGGACTGTCCATGTTCACTGTTTTTTGCCCATTTCACTGGGGGAACTGTACCATTTCACGTTTTCACGTCCCATTTCATTTGGGAACTGTACCATGTTCACTTTTTCATGTACCATTTTTCACTTTTTAAATGTACCATTTTTTACTGTTGTTAAATGACCGGTCACTTTTTTCGTCCCAGTTCATGTTGTTCACTGAACCATTGTTCAAGTTTGTTCACGTTGTTCATTTTACCATTTCCTTTTGTTCACGTCCCAGTTCACTGTTGTTCACTTTCCATTCACTGTTTTTCACGTACCTTTCCTTTTGTTCACTGTACCAGTTCACTTTTGGGTCAGTACCTTTTTCACGTGTTCAATCCCTTTCCTGTTGACTGCCTGTTCACTTTTGGGACTTTCCCGTTACTGTTGAACTGTCCATGTTCATGTTGTTCACGGACCTTTTCTTTTGTTTCCTGTACCTTGTTCCTTTTGTTCACTTACCATGTTCATTTTGTTCACTGTCCCAGTTCACTTTGTTCACGTACCATGCACTGTGACGGGCCCATTTATGTTGTTCACTGTCCATTTTTTTTTCACTGTACCAGTTCAGTTGTTCACTGTACGGTGTTCACTGTTTTTTCCTGACCATGTTAATGTTTTCATTTACCATGTTCATGTTGTTCACTTTTTTCCCCATGTCACTGTTGTTCACTGTCCCATGTTCCTGTTGTTCACTGTACCTTTTTCACTGTTGTCCCCTTTTCTTTTCGCCCACTGTTGTTCACGTCCATGTTCACTGTTGTTCCTGTCCCCATGTTCACTTTTAACTTCCATGTTCCTGTTTTTCACTGTACCATTTTATGTTGTTCATTTCATGTTCACTGTTGTACGTACCATTCACGTTTTTCCTGTACCCAGTTTTCACTGTTTTT
>NW_026468911.1:12500-13603 GCF_026875155.1 Cherax quadricarinatus | reverse complement strand
GCCTCCACTTGCTGTAACCTTCAGGTTTGTGTCTGGTATCATGCCAGAGTAATACCCGTTTAGCAGCCTTGTTTTTATTAAGGAAGCGAAGTTCATTGCTTTCAGTTGCATTCATCATTTATTAGAAAATTCAATGTATTTTTTTATATTTATTATTTGCCTGCATCTTCAGTTATACAGATAATAACAGACAACGTTAATAATAATAATAATAATAATAATAATAATAATAATAATAATAATAATAATAATAATAATAATAATAATAATATTATAATAATATTATTATTATTATTATTATTATTATTATTATTATTATTATTATTATTATTATTATTATTATTATTATTATGTTTAATAAATATCAGTATTTGTAAACGTAACGATGACAACAAATTCTGTTTTAAAATAATATTCTACTACTTAAGAATTCCTACGTATAGAGTAATTGTAAGTAGAAAACTTCAGTTCCTTATTAAAAATAAGACTGCTAAAGGAGGTGCAAACTTGAAGGCTACAGCAAATGAGAGGCGATACTTGTCGCCATAGTCATCACTATGGCTACGATCCTCAACCACACAGTACTGTGGTAAGAACTAAAACTTTATTATATATAATATAGATCTTGATAAATAGAACAGTTTGATCTGTCACTGATCATTGATTCATGATAACTTATATTATCATAACCTCATTAAAAACGTTACTCTTTTCCTCTTGACAACGTTTCCTGTCTATGTTGACGGCGTTTCCCTTTTTGGTGGTTGTCGTCTATGGTTCTCCAGCACCTGGAGTTATTTATGGTGAGTAGAATATTATTACGGAACTGTATCATCATCATTCCAGCATCTTGCATTTCTTTTCTTTTCTTAAGGCTTTTGAGGATATTTTCCTCATTTATTTATTTATATTATTATTTTTTCCATGGCGAATAGTTTTCTGAAGTACTGCACACTATAGCAAATGAACAAGGAGGCTTTAGGAAGGGTAGGAGGTGTGCAGGCCAAGTGTTTGCAGTGAAACACATAGGTGATTAGTATTTAGATAAGGGTAATTAGATTTTTGTGGCAAGGATGGATTTGGAAAAGGCGTCTGATAGGGTG
>NW_026468911.1:2500-7500 GCF_026875155.1 Cherax quadricarinatus | reverse complement strand
TCTCAAAAATGTATAAAATAATAAAATCAGGTAAATAAACAAAATAATGTCAAAAGACCTAAAGAAAAGAGTGAAGTGCAAGATGCTGTAATGATGGTGGAGATTACAGCTCCGAAATTATATTCTACTCACCATATATAATTCCAGGTGCTGGAGAACCATAGGCGACGGCCACCATCACAGCCAACACCGTCAACATAGAAAAGAAACGCTGTCAAAGAGAAGGAGTAACATTTATAATGAGATAAGGATAACGAAAAGTAAATACATTAGTATTTTTGACGTAATGCTAATAAACAGATAAAATTCTTTTAGATCAATGTATCTCATGTACATGTTAAAGCTATATACCATGGTTATAGTTTTGTTGAGTATGGTAGTCACACTGATAACACGGGTAAGTGTCCAGAGCTTTATATATGACAGTGGCGCCTCCTATTTGCTGTAACCTTCAGGCTTGCGTCTTGTATCATGCCACAGTAATACCCGTTTAGCAGCCTTGTTTTTATTAAGGAAGCGAAATTCATTTCTTTCAGTTACATTCATCAATTATTAGGAAATTCAATACATTTTATTATATTGATTATTTAGGTGCACGTTCAGTTACGCAGATAATAACGGACAACGTTAATAACAATTATAATTATAAAAATAATAATAATAATAATAATAATAATAATAATAATAATAATAATAATAATATAATAATAATAATAATATTAATAATAATATTAATAATAATAATAATAATAATAATAATAATAATAATAGTAGCAATGATGATTTCTACAGAGCGGTCTCCTCCTCTCAGCTGTCTCCACGGTAAGGTCTCCTCTCAGCGGACTCCTTTTCACACCATTATGCTCATGACCTTGACCTCACCCTCGATCACCTCTCCCTCAACCCCCCACCCACGCCCCCCACCCACGTCCCAACCCGCGCCCGCGCGCCCGCCCCACGCCTTCTGCAGCAACTTCTGCAGCGTCGTCCGGATCGCCTCCACCCCCCGATTTTTTTTTCCGATTTTTTTCGAATTTCAAAGGTAATTGATGGTGTTTTTGGTGTTGTTCAAAGTAAAGTGACTGAGTTAGTTTTTGTGATACTGTTGTAAAAATCTGGAGAATGAGGGAGGAGTTTGGGGGATGAGTTGTAATTTAATGAAATATGTAAGTGTACATAAATTAGAGATGTCAGATTTCATTTGGGAGTATTCAAAATGTTGTCTTGGAAATGTTTTGGTGTTGTTTGGAAATGTTCAAAGGTGGTTTTGTGAGTATTCAAATGATTTATGAGAGTGTTTTGAAGGTGTTCAAAGTAGAGTGAGGTGTGTGTGTGTGTGTGTGTGTGTGTGTGTGTGTGTGTGTGGGGTGTGTGTGTGTTGTGTGTGTGTGTGTGTGTGTGTCTGTGTGTCTGTGTGTGTGTGTTGTGTGTGTGTGTCTGTGTGTGTGTGTGTGTGTGAATATTAACTTCGCAATATGTAAAATTGTGACTAGTGAATTTATCGAAAAGTGGTTATAAGTTGTAATTGTTGCGGTGACTTTTTCTGATGAAATAGTTAAAACGAGAAAATTACCTAGACATGAGGAGAGTGAATCTTTTGTAAAGAAATTGTGAATTGTTGTGGGTATTAACGAAAAAATGTGGAATTATTTGGGTTATCCTGGGTTAAGAGTGAAAATGTGTAATGTTTTCCCTATGTTGTAAATGAAATGTGTAATACTGAGATGGTGGCGATGAAGATGATCCAGAACCAAATGCACAGAATTTCTTCAAGAGAAAAATATGTTGATTTTAGTCGATGACATTGTACCTTTTTTTAATGAATTTTTTTGTTGGATGTATATGAAATGTATTGGTTGTATAATAAATAAATAATGAAAATATTGTGTATTAGTGTTATCCTGCATTTTAAGTTATTGTCTGCCCGACAAGATTCAGCCTGTGTGTGTGAGGTCATCACGTGACGTCAGTGACATAGGAAGAAGTCGACAAGATTCAGCCTGTGTGTGTGAGGTCATTACATGACGTCACTGACCGCAGAGTAAACACAGGTGGGGTGACGTCACACTTGTTTAGACCTGTAGTAAGAGAAAGTACCATGCCCCATAAGGGGAGTTCATTTGAATGCTTACCCCCAGAGGGAGGAATCCAAAAAACTTGATCCCAGGAAGTAGAGTCTTTGTATTATTGATATCGAGAAAAACTTGATTCAAGGAGATGGAGGAGAAATACTTGATCCAAGGAGATGGAGGAGAAATACTTGGGGTAGAAGTGGATGGTGGGGGAAATCTTTGTATTATTGATATCGAGAAAAACAAAATTGTTCCGGAAGGAGATGCATAAGATTATGTTTACCCCCAGAGGGGGAATCCAAAAACTTGATCCAAGGAAGGGGGAGTCTTGTAAGAGATGGAGAAAAAAAATGAATTCAAGAGAGAAAATTCTGACAAAAAAAAAATTTGGGGTAGAAGTGGTGGTGGGGGTCTTGTATTATGGGGGAATCGAAAAAAATTTGATCCAGGAAGATCGAAGAGAAATTTTAGGGGGGGGAATCGTTGATCAAGGGATGGGAGTATTGATCCAGGGAGTTGGAGTCAGTAAAATGAAAATTCAAAAAAAAATTGATCAAGAAGAAAAATTTGGGTGAAGTGGGAGTCTTTTGAATGGGTACCCCATAGGGGGGAACCCAAAAATTTGATCCATTTGAAGTTGAGCCCAGAATGGGGATGGCGTAAGGGAGTTGATCCAGGGAGTTGGAGTCTTGGTATTATTGATATCGAGAAAAAACTTGATCCAAGGAAGTGGAGCAGGGAATTTGGGATGCAAGTGGGAGTCCATTTTGAATGCTTACCCCCAGAGGGGGGAATCCAGTGGGAGTCCATTTTGAATGCTTACCCCCAGAGGGGGAACCCAAAAAATTGATCCAAGGAAGTGGAGTCTTTGTATTATTGTTATTGAGAAAAAGTTGATCCGAGGAGATGGAGCAGGGAATTTGGGATGCAAGTGGGAGTCCATTTTGAATGCTTATCCCCAGAGAGGGGGAATCCAAAAAACTTGATCCAAGGAGATGGAGAGCACAAGAAAATGAAATTAAAAAAAAATCGAAAAAAATCGGAAAAAAATTCGGGGGGGTGGGGGCGATCCGGACGACGCTGCAGAAGGCGTGGGGCGGGCGCGAGGGCGGGCGTGGGGCGGGGGCGCGGCGGGCGGGCGGGCGCGGGCGCGGGTGGGTGAGTGGGTGGGGGGCGTGGGTGGGGGGTTGAGGGAGAGGTGGTCGAGGGTGAGGTGGTCGAGGGTGAGGTGGTCGAGGGTGAGGTGGTCGAGGGAGAGGTGGTCGAGGGTGAGGTCAAGGTCATTAGCATAAAAGTGTGAAAAGGAGTCCGCTCAGAGGAGGCTGTACCGTGGAGACCGCTGAGAGGAGGAGACCGCTCTGTAGAAGAGACCGCTCTGTAGAAATCATCACTACTGCTACTACTAATAATAATAGTAATAATAATAATAATAATAATAATAATAATAATAATAATAATTATTATTATTATTATTATTATTATTATGTTTATTATTATTATTATTAATATTAAATATCAATATTTGTAAAGATAACGATGACGACAAATTTGACAGTTTGATCTGTCACTGATCATTGGTTCATAATAACTTATATTATCATAACCTCATTGAAAACGTTACCCGTTTTCTATGTTGACGGCGTTTCCCTTGTTGGTAGCTGCCGTCTATGGTTCTCCAGCACCTGGAGTTATATATGGTGAGTAGAATATTATTACGGAACTGTATCATCTTTCTAGCATCTTGCGTTATTCTCTTTTCTTTAGGTCTTTTGGGGATATTTTGCTTAAAGGAGGCTTTAGGAAGAGTAGGAGGTGTGCAGACCAAGTGCTTACAGTGAAACACATAGGTGAACAGCATTTAGATAAGGGTAGTTAGATTTTTATGGCAATGATAGATTTGGAAAAGGCGTCTGATAGGGTGGATATGGGGGCAAGATATGAGATATTGCAAATGTATGGTATTGGAGGTAGGTTGTTGAAAGCAGTGAAGAGTCTTTACGAGGAAAGTGAGGCTCAGGTTAGGGTATGCAGGCGAGAGGGAGATTATTTCCAAGTAAAAGTAGGCCTTTGACAGGGAAGTCTGATTTCACCATGGTTGTTCAATATTTTTATAGATAGAGTTGTAAGTGAAGTGAATGCTCCGATGTTGGCAAGAGGTGTGGGGTTAAAAGGTAAAGAATCTAACTCAAAGTGGGAGTTGTCAGAGTTGCTATTTGCTGACGACACTGCTTTTGGGAGATTCTGAAGAGTAGTTGCAGAGGTTCGTGGATGAGTTTGGTAGGGTACGAAAAAGGAGGACATACCGCGGTGTGGACGCCTCTGAGCAAATTTCATTCTACTACCTGTTTGTGTACTAGCTCAACAAGCAGTATATAATATAATTGTACCCACGAAACGAATGGTCTAGTGGTCTAAAAAAGCGTCATGTGTTTTCTCTCACCATGAGGTGGGCCAAAACAGCGTGGGTTCGACTCCTTGACTAGTGCAGTGCTGTTATTGATCAATACCACTCGTTTCGTGGGTACAGTAATATAATATAAGAACATAAGAATATAAGAAAGAAGGAACACTGCTACAGGCCTACTGACCCATGCAGAGCAGATCCATGCCCCCCCGGATAAGCCCAGTGACCCCCCCAGGATTAGCCCAATGACCCACCCAGTCAGGACACCTTCACTCATGGAAGGAGCACGGCACCAGACCCAGCAGCACAAGCTAGTCAGGTCCAACTCACACCCACCCACACCCACTCATGTATTTATCTAACCTATTTTTAAAATTACACAACGTTTTAGCCTGAATAACTGTACTCGGGAGTTTGTTCCACAACTCCACAACTCTATTACCAAACCAGTGCTTTCCTATATCCTTCCTGAATCTGAATTTTTCCAACTTGAAACCATTGCTGCGAGTCCAGTCTTGGCTGGA
>NW_026468910.1:0-2500 GCF_026875155.1 Cherax quadricarinatus | reverse complement strand
TCCTGCCCCTTCACCTTCACCCCCTGCACCCCCACTTCACCTCCTGCACCTCCACCTTCACCTCCTGCACCTTCACCTTCACCCCCTGCACCCCCCCTTTTCACCTCTCCCACCTCCACCTCACCTCCTGCCCTTCACCTTCACCTCCTGCACCTCCCCCTTTTCACCCCCTGCACCTTCACCTCCTGCACCTCCACCTTCCCCTCCTGCAGCTTCACCTTCACCTCCTGCACCTCCACCTTCACCTGCACCTCCACCTTCCTCCTGCACCCCCACCTTCACCCCCTTTGCACCCCACCTTCACCTCCTGCACCTCCACCTTCACCTCCTGCACCTCCACCTTCACCTCCTGCACCTCCACCTTCACCTCCTGCCCCTCCCCCTTCACCTCCTGCACCTCCACCTTCATCTCCTGCACCTTCACCCCCTGCACCTCCACCTTCACCCCTGCACCTTCACCTCCTGCACCTCCACCTTCACCTCCTGCACCCCCACCTTCACCTCCTGCACCCCCACCCTTCACCTCTGCACCTCCCCCTTCACCCCCTGCACCTTCACCTTCACCTCCTGCACCTCACCTCCTGCACCTCCACCTTCACCTCCTGCACCCCCACCTTCACCTCCTGCACCTCCACCTTCACCTCCTGCCCTCCACCTTCACCTCCTGCCCCTCCACCTTCCCCTCCTGCACCTCCCCCTTCACCCCCTGCACCTCCACCTTCATCTCCTGCACCTTCACTCCTGCACCTCCACCTTCACCTCCTGCCCTTCACCTCCGCACCTCCACCTTCCCTCCTGCACCTCCACCTTCACCTCCTGCACTCCACTTCCCCTCCTGCACCTCCCCCTTCACTTTTGCACCTCCACCTTAAACCTCCTGCACCTCCACCTTCACCTCCTGCACCTCCACCTTCACCCCCTGCACCCCCAAACATTCACCTCCTGCACCTCCACCTCCTGACCCCCACTCCTGCACCTCCACTCCTGCACTCCACCTCCTGAAACCCCCACCTCCTCCCACCACCCTGCACCACCCCCCTCCTGCACCACCACCTCCTGCACCTCCCCACCTCAACTTCACCTCCTGCACCTCCCCCTTCACCTCCTGCACCTCCCCCTTCACCTCCTGCCCCTTCCTCCTGCACCTCCACCTCCTGCACCTCCACCTCCTTTGCACCTCCACCTCCTGCCCTCCACCTCCTGCACCACCTCCTGCCCACCACCTCCTGCACCACCACCTCCTGCACCACCACCTCCTGCACCTCCACCTCCTGCACCTCCACCTCCTGCACCACCACCTCCACCACCACCACCTCCACCACCACCTTCACGCACACATTCACCACCACTACCACACCACCACCACTCCCCCACCACCACCCACACCACCACCACACCACCACCACCATCACTACCACCACCACCACACACCACCACCACCACCACCACCACCACTACCACCCACCACCGCCACCACCGCACCACCGCCACCCCCCACCACCACCGCCACCAGCCACCACCATCACCGCCACCACCGCCACCACCACCACCACCACCACCACCGTCACCACCACCACCGCCACACACCACCCACCACCACCACCACCACCACCACCCACCACACACCTACCACTACCACCACCCCCACCACCACCACCATCACCACCCCCACCACCCCACCCCCCAACTACCACACCACCACCACCACCACCACCACCACCGCCGCCACCGCCATCACCACCACCGCCACTGTGGCATGCAAAGAGTACGTAACCTTTATTCGGCGCATGGACACACCCTCATTTACAGGCTATCTCCCCCAACCAGCGAACCAGGTTGCTAAGAGTTGATGATGGGGCCCCATCATTCAACTAGTGACCAGGTTCTAGCCAATAAGAAGGTGGGATTGACAATCGCAGAGGTTATGTGGATACCGCTCTCCTGTCTGCCCTTGTCATTCCACTCTAGAGCTGGTTGAAGCACGGTCTGCTATCTTGTGGCTTCTATTTTGCCTTGCTTACGTGGAGTGCACTATATTTATCACTGTACATAGTGTACATATTGCTGTTATAATTGGTGAAGGATAATATAAGTCTAAAATTTTTCTGCTGTGTTTATTTGCTCCCCTTACACCTGGGATAATAGGCCCTTTGAAATCCTAGGATGTAATTGGGTAGCCTGTCCGGGAGCTGGACTTAGAGAAACGGTTGAGCTTAGGGTGAAGCTTGTAGCAGGAACATTTGTGTAGCTTGCTGTTTCGCTTCGCTTTACAAATTTGCGTGTCAGTTGCTTATGATCAGCCTTGCTATTGTGTGATCGTTCAGAGCTCGCTATAGCTTGTTCAGTGTGCTCGCTTCGCTACGGTCAATCTTGTGTGCGTCGGCTTTGCTTGTATGCGTTATTCTGCAATCGTACTGTGCATAGCTAAGCGTGTTCTGCAAATTAACGTGTTACGTTGGGGTATTCGTATGTGCATAGCGAATAACTTATGCCACCTAGA
>NW_026468909.1:10000-12528 GCF_026875155.1 Cherax quadricarinatus | reverse complement strand
TTGACACGCAGACTGTACATCCTGTAATTATCCCGTTAACCTTTGAGTCACCTTTGGAATGACAGCTTACTTTCTCCTCGTCCTTCAAGCCTTGAGAAAGATCTGAGACAAAAAGGTTCAAAGTTTGGATCTCAGCCTCTCGGCTTCCCTACGGAGCAAGTTTTATGGTCACGAAGTATGATGGTAAATTGTAGTGTTATCTTAAGATAAGTGAGGATCAACCAGGGCAGCAGCAGAAGCAGCAACAACAGCAGCAACAATTACTATAACAGAAGCAGCAGCAGCCGTAACACGAGCAGTAACAACAGCAGCAGCAGCAACAACAGGAACAGCAGCAGTAACAACAGTAGCAGCAAAAGCAGCAGCAACAACTACCACTATAACAGAAGCAGCAGCAGCAACAACAACAACAGCAGCAACAACAACAGCAGCAGCATGAACAACAACAGCCGCAGCAGCAGCAACAGCAGCAGTAACAATAACAGCAACAACAGCATCAGCAACAACAACAGCAGCAACAGCAGCAGCAGCAACAACAACAGCACCAACAACTATTATAACAGAAGCAGCAGCAACAAAAACAACAGCATAAACAGCAACAGCAACAATAACAGCAACAACTACACCAGAAGCAGCAGCAGCAGTAGCAGCAGATGCAACAACAGCAACAACTACACTAGAAGCAGCAACAACAGCAACGCCGGCAGGAATAACAGCAGACACAACAATAGCACCAACACAACAACCACTAAAGCAGAAACAACAGCAACAGTAATAGCAGAAACAGCAGTAGCATCAACACAGCAATAACAGCAGCGACACGAAGTACAGACACACAAAGAGCAGAAACAAAACTTCAGCAACAACAAAAACAAAACAGTAGCAACAGCAAAAAAACAGTAAAAGCAGCAACAATCATTAGAAATTGCAGCAACTACGGCAGCTATATGAATAACAGCAGGAGCAGCAACAACAGCAGGACAACAGCTGACACGTGACGGACACCAGTCATGACCCAGAACAATTATGGCTGTGTACACCCTAGCATCTCTTGTCATCTCCCGCGGCTGTGTACACCCCAGCATCTCTTGTCATCTCCCGCGGCTGTGTACACCCCAGCATCTCTTGTCATCTCCCGCGGCTGTGTACACCCCAGCATCTCTTGTCATCTCCCGTGGCTGTGTACACCCCAGCATCTCTTGTCATCTCCCGTGGCTGTGTACACCCCAGCATCTCTTGTCATCTCCCGTGGCTAAGTACACCCCAACATCTCTCGTCACCCCCGTGGCTGTGTACACCCCAGCATCTATTGTCACCCCCGTGGCTGTGTACACCCCAGCATCTATTGTCACCCCCGTGGCTGTGTACACCCCAGCATCTATTGTCACTCTCGTGGCTGTGTACACCCCAGCATCTATTGTCACCCCCATGGCTGTGTACACCCCAGCATCTCTTGTCACCCCCGTGGCTGTGTACACCCCAGTATCTATTGTCACCCCCGTGGCTGTGTACACCCCTGTATCTATTGTCACCCCCGTGGCTGTGTACACCCCAGCATCTATTGTCACCCCCGTGGCTGTGTACACCCCAGCATCTATTGTCACCCCCGGCTGTGTACACCCCAGCATCTATTGTCACCCCCGTGGCTGTGTACACCCCAGCATCTATTGTCACCCCCCCGTGGCTGTGTACACCCCAGCATCTATTGTCACCACCCGTGGCTGTGTACACCCCAGCATCTATTGTCACCCCCCGTGGCTGTGTACACCCCAGCATCTATTGTCACCCCCGTGGCTGTGTACACCCCAGCATCCATTGTCACCCCCGTGGCTGTGTACACCCCAGCATCTATTGTCACCCCCGTGGCTGTGTACACCCCAGCATCTACTGTCACCCCCGTGGCTGTGTACACCCCAGCATCTATTGTCACCCCCGTGGCTGTGTACACCCCAGCATCCATTGTCACCCCCGTGGCTGTGTACACCCCAGCATCTATTGTCACCCCCGTGGCTGTGTACACCCCAGCATCTACTGTCACCCCCGTGGCTGTGTACACCCCAGCATCTATTGTCACCCCCGTGGCTGTATACACCCCAACATCTATTGTCACCCCCGTGGCTGTGTACATCCCAGCATCTATTGTCACTCTCGTGGTTGTGTACACCCCAGCATCTATTGTCACCCCCGTGGCTGTGTACACCCCAGCATCTCTTGTCACCCCCGTGGCTGTGTACACCCCAGTATCTATTGTCACTCCCGTGGCTGTGTACACCCCTGTATCTATTGTCACCCCCGTGGCTGTGTACACCCCAGCATCTATTGTCACCCCCGTCGCTGTGTACACCCCAGCATCTACTGTCACCCCCGTGGCTGTGTACACCCCAGCATCTATTGTCACCCCCGTGGCTGTGTACACCCCAGCATCCATTGTCACCCCCGTGGCTGTGTACACCCCAGCATCTATTGTCACCCCCGTGGCTGTGTACACCCCAGCATCTACTGTCACACCCCCCGTGGCTGTGTACACC
>NW_026468909.1:0-7500 GCF_026875155.1 Cherax quadricarinatus | reverse complement strand
CAACATTATAGTAGAACTACAACAATCACAGCAGAGCTACAACAATTATAGTAGAACTACAACAATCACAGTAGAGCTACAACAATTATAGTAGAACTACAACAATCATAGCAGAGCTACAACAATTATAGCAGAACTACAACAATCACAGTAGAGCTACAACAATTACAGTAGAACTACAACAATTACAGTAAGCTACAACAATCACAGCAGAGGAAACAACAATCACAGTAGAGCTATAACAATCACAGAAGAGCTACAAGAATCAAAAGTAAGCTACAAGAATCACAGTAAGACTAAAAACAATCACAGTAAAGCTACAACAATCACAGTAGAGCTACAAGAATCACAGTAGAGCTACAACAATCACAGTATAGCTACAACAATCACAGTATAGCTACAAGAATCACAGTAGAGCTACAAGAATCACAGTAGAGCTACAACAATTACAGTATAGCTACAACAATGACAGTAGAGCTACAACAATGACAGTAGAGCTATAACAATCACAGCAGAGCTACAACAATCACAGTAGAGCTACAACAATCACAGTATAGCTACAACAATCACAGTAGAGCTACAAGAATCACAGTAGAGCTACAACAATCACAGTATAGCGACAACAATCACAGTATAGCTACAACAATCACAGTAGAGCTACAACAATCACAGTATAGCTACAACAATCACAGTAGAGCTACAACAATCACAGTATAGCTACAACAATCACAGTAGAGCTACAACAATCACAGTAGGGCTACAACAATCACAGTAGGGCTACAACAATCACAGTAGAGCTATAACAATCACAGTAGAGCTATAACAATCACAGCAGAGCTACAACAATCACAGTAGAGCTATAACAATCACAGTAGAGCTATAACAATCACAGTATAGCTACAACAATCACAGTAGAGCTACAACAATCACAGAGCTACAACAATCACAGTAGAGCTACAACAATCACAGAAGAGCTACAAGAATCACAGTAGAGCTACAAGAATCACAGTATAGCTACAACAATCACAGTAGAGATACAACAATCACAAAAGAGCTACAACAATCACAGTAGAGCTACAACAATTACAGTATAGCTACAACAATCACAGCAGAGCTACAAGAATCACAGTAGAGCTACAACAATCACAGTATAGCTACAACAATCACAGTATAGCTACAACAATCACAGTAGAGCTACAACAATCAAAAGTAAGCTACAACAATCACAGTAGAGCTACAACAATCACAGTATAGCTACAACAATCACAGTAGAGCTACAACAATCACAGTAGGGCTACAACAATCACAGTAGGGCTACAACAATCACAGTAGAGCTATAACAATCACAGTAGAGCTACAACAATTACAGTATAGCTACAACTATCACAGTAGAGCTATAACAATCACAGTAGAGCTATAACAATCACAGCAGAGCTACAACAATCAGTAGAGCTATAACAATCACAGTAGAGCTATAACAATCACAGTATAGCTACAACAATCACAGAAGAGCTACAAGAATCACAGTAGAGCTACAACAATGATAGTAGAGCTACGACAATCACAGTAGAGCTACAACAATGAGAGTAGGGCTACGACAATCACAGCAGAGCTACAATAATCACAGTATAGTTACAACAATCACAGCAGAGCTACAACAATCACAGTAGAGCTACAAGAATCACAGTATAGCTACAACAATCACAGTAGAGCTACAACAATCACAGTAGAGCTACAACAATCACAGAAAAGGCTACAACAACCCACAGTAGAGCTACAACAACGCCCGACACAGCCAACAGATTACCAGCGTCACAGCAAATTTTCAGTGAATCTGTTAAAAAGAACTGACGACAGCTGACACTATACGCTGAAACTTAAGTGCAAGAGTTAGGTCAGGTGGTGGGTCAGTCCACACAGTTAGGTCAGGTGGTGGGTCAGTCCACACAGTTGGGTCAGGTTGTGGGTCAGTCCACGCAGTTAGGTCAGGTGGTGGGCCAGTCCACACAGTTAGGTTAGGTGGTGGGTCAGTCCACACAGTTAGGTCAGGTGGTGGGTCAGTCCACACAGTTAGATCAGTCAACACGTTAAGTTAGGTCAGGTGGTGGTCAGTCCCAAACAGTTAGGTCAGGTGGTGGGTCAGTCCACACAGTTAGGTCAGGTGGTGGGCCAGACCACGCAGTTAGGTCAGGTGTAGGGTCAGTCAGTCAGTCAAGTGACGCTGATAACAATTCCACTTTAACATGAACCAATAAACGCAACCATCAAACCCGCATGGATTACATAGCGTCTGAGGGAATTGTTGTAATCAGGTTTTGATCCTAGGAAGGGCAGATAAAGATTGAGAGCAAATTTTAGCACTTTCATCCTCCCCCGTGACGCCTGCAGCCGATGCCGTCCTGCAAAGTTGACTCCGAGAGGTTGCCTGGTTATGGAGTAACACGAAAAAGCACTTGTGTTCCAGCAGGGATCCATATTCAAGTGGCGCTGGGACTTCAGTCAGGCCACTTGTTCCTCGTCACCTTTGATACTGGCATTGTCTCCCGGCGGGCTGACCAACAGCTGATCCACAGATTTTCCAATCAAATTACACAACAGTGTTTGCCCAGTGATAACTCTCTAGCGGGTAACCCCTTTTAAGTGTTTTTGGTAGCAAAAACACTGAGTCAACACACACACACACACACACACACCACACACACACACACACACACACAGGCAGGATCCATACATAGCTTTAAGCAGGGGTATGATAAAGCTCACGGTTCAGGGGGAGGACCTAGGAGCAACCAGTGAAGAGGCGGCCAGGACTTGGACCCCGACCCCTGTAACCTCAACTAGGTGATACCACACGGCCAGGAGCTTTTGGCTGCAACCACAAATGAGTATATACACACACACAAGAAGCAGTATGATAAAGCTCATGGGGAAGGAAGAGTGACCTAGTAGCGACCAGTGAAGAGGCGGGCCAGGAGCTATGACCGACCCCTGCAACTACAACTAGGAGGGTACACCCCAAACACACACATACACAGGGTCAGGAGCTATGACTAATCCCTGCAACCACAAATAGGTTAGTAACAAAACACCCGGCTCCCTACATAATTTAAGAGCAAGTATGATAGATCCCACGAGACTAAGAGAGAGTGAATGTGGCATGAGGTAAAGAGGCGGGACCAGAAGCTGAGATTAGACAAACCCTTGCAATAAAATAATGAGTACACACAAAAAGGTGGGAAAAGGTACAGCAACAGGAACGGGACAATCATACACACAGCAGTGGAAGAGCCCACTGCTGCTACATGGAAAATGGTTGACTTTATAATTATAACTTTCAAGACACGAGATTCCGAGCCAATTATGATACACTTTAAGTCACTTGTTCTCTCCAGGCTGGAATATTACTGAATACTGACGCTCCCCTTCAAAGGGAAGGGGAGAGTGCTGAGCTGGAAAGTGTACAGAGAACTTTCACTGCTCGTATACACTCAATCAAGTATCTGAACTACTGGGAACGCTTGAATCCCTTAAACTATATTCCTCTGAACGTAAAGGGTAAAAGGCGCATAATAATTTACACCTGGAGAGACTAGTTTTCCAAACCGGAACACCGAAATCACTCCTTTTGACAAAGGCTTGGCAGGCGGTGCAAAAAAACCCCCACAAAAAAGAAGGGCGCGACGAGTACACAAGAAAGAACTCGATGAGTGTCAGAGGCCCCCGACTCTTCAGCGCCCCCCCTCCGTGCGAAGAGGGAAACACCATCAAACCTCTGACGCTCTTGAAGAGGGGGAAATGGACTAATTCCTGGGAAACAGTGCCTATCCATACGGGCCATGGGTCGTGGGTTTTCCAGACCCTTTATCTATCGAGAGGAGTGGTCTTTGGGGTAAGACCGCGGGGATCCACTGACCCCCAGAAGCGTCGTTCAGATATCCTTCAGGTACGGTACCACCATGGATTCTGCGAGAGGGAACAAAAGCACTGTCTGAACCATTAGCGAAGATTTACTAGTTTTAATGGATACGGGACAGTGCCAAGATCTAGATGACAGCGAATGTAGTTTAAGAAAGACAGGCAGGAAACTTTGAAGTACGAACCAGTGTGTCACCGACATGAATACCATGAAAAATAAGGGAAAAGAACTATTGTCGGATAGTAAAAGGTAGAGAACTTAATAAACAATAACCCCGCACGGGTTTGGAGACAGCAAAATCATGTCTTACGAACATTTGGAGAGAGAGAAAGAGAAAGAGAAAGAGAAAGAGAGAGAGAGAGAGGGGAGAGAGAGAGAGAGAGAGAGAGAGAGAGAGAGAGAGAGAGAGAGAGAGAGGAAGAGAGATGCTAGGAGGATCGTACATTCTTGGTCTGCAAGAAGGCAATTTACAACAACATGATACCGAATATAAGCAGATTTTTGTACATCTTCCCTATCTTACAAGTTCCTAGACACCCAAACAGAAGAGCAGCAATCCCTTGAGTGGAAAAAAACCTTTAACAGCCTTACATTCCACACTCACCTTGTAGGACGGCAGTACCTTCCTGGACCACTGTTTTTCATCCTCCTACCAACAGTACCTCCTGGATCACTGTTATCATCTCCCCACCAACAGTACCTTTCCCGGATCACTGTTATCATCCCCCTACCAACATACCTTCCTGGATCACTGTTATCAGTCCCCCTACCAAAAGTACCTTCCTGATCACTGTTATCAGTCTCCTACCAACAGTACCTTCCTGATCACTGTTATCAATCTCCTACAAACAGTACCTTCCTGCATCACTGTTATCAGTCTCCCTACCAACAGTACCTTCCTGGATCACTGTTTTCATCCTTCTACCAACAGTACCTTCCCGCATCACTGTTTTCAGTCTCTACCAACAGTACCTTCCTGGGTCACTGTTTTCAGTCTCCTACCAACAGTACCTTCCTGATCACTATCAGTCTCCTACCCAAAAGTACATTCCTGGGTCACTGTATCCCGTCTCCTATCAACAGTACCTTCCTGGATCACTGTTATCATCTCCTACCAACAGTAACTTCCTGGGTCACTGTTATCATCTCCTACCAACAGTACCTTCCTGGATCAGTGCCCATCAATCTCCTACCAACAGTACCTTCCTGGGTCACTGTTATCAATCTCCTACCAACAGTACCTTCCTGGACCACTGTTATCAGTCTCCTACCAACATACCTTCCTGGATCACTGTAAACATCTCCTACCAACAGTACCTTCCTGGATCAGTGCTATCAATCTCCTACCAACAGTACCTTCCTGGATCACTGTTATCAATCTCCTCCAACAGTACCATTCCTGACCACTGTTATCAGTCTCCTACCAACAGTACTTTCCTGGATCACTGTTATCAGTCTCCCTACCAACAGTACCTTCCTGGATCAGTGCTATCAATCTCCTACCAACAGTACCTTCCTGATCAGTGCTATCAGTCCTCCTACCAACAGTACCTTCCTGGATCAGTGCTATCAATCTCCTACCAACAGTACCTTCCTGGATCAGTGCTATCAATGTCCTACCAACAGTACCTTCCTGGATCAGTGCTATCAGTCTCCTACCAACAGTACCTTCCGAATCAGTGCTATCAATCTCCTACCAACAGTACCTTCCTGGATCAGTGCTATCAATGTCCTACCAACAGTACCTTCCTGGATCAGTGCTATCAGTCTCCTACCAACAGTACCTTCCTGAATCAGTGCTATCAATCTCCCTACCAACAGTACCTTCCATGGATCAGTGCTATCAATGTCCTACCAACAGTACCTTCCTGGATCAGTGCTATCAGTCTCCTACCAACAGTACCTTCCTGAATCAGTGCTATCAATCTCCTACCAACAGTACCTTCCTGGATCAGTGCTATCAATCTCCTACCAAATTAATCTATGAATATCAAAGTACATCTCTCTCAGCTTATTAGAGGGTCAGGTCAAAGGTATTTACATGCACTGTACACAATACACACTCCAGACATCTGGAATACAAAAGCCCAATGGCTAAGGGAATACATAGACGTTTCGCTCAAAGTTCAGCTAAGTTCAGTTAAGGAACCTCAGCTACAGTAACCCTACAATAACACAACACATTAATTAAGAAACCTCAGCTACAGTAACCTACAGTAACACAACACATAAGGAACGTCAGCTACAGTAACCTACAGCAACACAACACATAAGGAACCTCAACTACAGTAACACAACACATAAGGAACCTCAACTACAGTAACACAACACATAAGGAACACCAACTAACTACAGCAACTTAAAGGTGGTACTCTTGTAGAGGGAAGGAAGGTTAAGTTTACAACGGGGAGTGTTGTGTGTTGTAGGGTAGTTAAGAGGTGAGAACAGACTGCAGCACATGCAACACTGAGAACCTAGCATTGAGGAGTGAGGGGGAAGACCTCTTGAAAATGAGGGAAAGATCTCTTAAGAATGTGAAGGGAAGATCTCTTAAGAATGTGAGGGGAAGATCTCTTAAGAATGTGAGGGAAATATCTCTTAAGAATGTAAGGGGAAGATCTCTTAAGAATGTGAGGGGAAGATCTCTTGAGAATGTGAAGGGAAGATCTCTTGAGAATGTGAGGGAAATATCTCTTAAGAATGTAAGGGGAAGATCTCTTAAGAATGTGAGGGGAAGATCTCTTGAGAATGTGAAGGGAAGATCTCTTGAGAATGTGAAGGGAAGATCTCTTAAGAATGTGAGGGGAAGATCTCTTGAGAATGTGAGGGGAAGATCTCTTAAGAATGTGAAGGGAAGATCTCTTGAGAATGTGAAGGAAGATCTCTTAAGAATGTGAGGGGAAGATCTCTTAAGAATGTGAGGGAAGATCTCTTGAGAATGTGAAGGGAAGATCTCTTAAGAATGTGAAGGAAGATCTCTTAAGAATGTGAGGGAAGATCTCTTAAGAATGTGAGGGGAAGATCTCTTGAGAATGTGAGGGGAAGATCTCTTGAGATGTGAAGGGAAGATCTCTTAAGAATGTGAGGGGAAGATCTCTTGAGAATGTGAGGGAAGATCTCTTAAGAATGTGAAGGAAGATCTCTTGAGAATGTGAAGGGAAGATCTCTTAAGAATGTGAGGGGAAGATCTCTTAAGAATGTGAGGGGAAGATCTCTTGAGAATGTGAAGGAAGATCTCTTAAGAATGTGAGGGGAAGATCTCTTAAGAATGTGAGGGAAGATCTCTTGAGAATGTGAGGGAAGATCTCTTGAGAATGTGAAGGGAAGATCTCTTAAGAATGTGAGGGGAAGATCTCTTAAGAATGTGAGGGAAGATCTCTTTAAAAATGTGAGGGGAAGATCCCTTAAGAATGTGAGGGGAAGATCTCTAAAAATGTGAGGGGAAGATCTCTTAAGAATGTGAGGGGAAGATCTCTTAAGAATGTGAGGGGAAGATCCTTAAGAATGTGAAGGGGAAGATCTCTTAAGAATGTGAGGGAAGATCTCTTAAGAATGTGGGGGGAAGATCTCTTAAAAGGGGGAAA
>NW_026468908.1:0-10473 GCF_026875155.1 Cherax quadricarinatus | reverse complement strand
GATCTCGGGGTGAAGGAGCTCAAAACCTACAACCTTAGGAAAAGGATGCGTGCTTTACCAATTACCCACACGGACCGAAATGGCTCCCTTTGGGGATCGGTCAGTGGGGGTTAATGGTTTAAAGCACTGCGTACCTTGCCCAAAGGGTTGTAGGTTCGAGTCTCCTTCAGCCAGAGATCAGTGTTTATATATAATATATATATATATATATATATATATTTTAATATATAAAAATTTTATTTTAATATAAAATTTTAATATTTATTTTATTTATTATCACCCCGGCCGATTCCCACCAAGGCAGGGTGGCCCGAAAAAGAAAAACTTTCACCATCATTCACTCCATCACTGTCTTGCCAGAAGGGTGCTTTACACTACAAGTTTTTAAACTGCAACATTAACACCCCTCCTTCGATTGCAGGCACTGTACTTCCCTCTCCAGGACTCAAGTCGGCTGCCGGGTTTTTCCCGAACCCCTTCATAAATGTTACTTTGCTCACACTCCACACACGTAAAGTATTAAAAACCATTTGTCTCCATTCACCCTATCAAACACGCCCCACGCATGCCTGCGGGAAGTCCAACCCCTCGCACAAAAAACCCTTTCCTTTACCCCCTCCCTCCAACCTTTCCTAGGCCGGACCCCTACCCCGCCTTCCTTCCACACAGACTGATACACTCTTGAAGTCTTTCTGTTTCGCTCCATTCTTTTCTACATGTCCGAACCACCTCAACAACCCTTCCTCAGCCCTCTGGAAAAACAGTTTTGGTAATCCCGCACCTCCTCCTAACTTCCAAACTACGAATTTCTTGCATTATATTCACACCACACATTGCCCTCAAAAAATGACATCTCCCACTGCCCCCAGCCTTCTCCTCGCTGCAACTTTCATCACCCACGCTTCACACCCTTTAAAAAGAGCGTTGGTAAAACTATACTCTCATATACATTCCCCTTTTTGGGCCTCCAAGGACAAAGTTCTTTGTCTCCACAGACCCCTAAGTGCACCACTCACTCTTTTTCCCTCATCAATTCTATGATTCACTTCATCTTTAAATAGACCCATCCGCTGACACGTCCCCTGGGAAAACTCGGGTTCTCCCCCGGAGCTGTTTGAATATTTTCTTCTCCACCACCCCCTACTTTTGATATTCTATATGAACATTTTTTAAATTTAAACAGAATACATTTACAGAAACACATAAACATGAATACAAGGGGCACAATGTTTTCAAAGATCATGAATTTCCTCCAGCTCCTCCGGGGCTGGACGCGAGCCAAGTATGCAGCAAACTTTTCCCCTCTGGATGGCTATGTGAGGTGCTGGAACATGAAAGTGGCTGCCCTTGGGTCCCTGGTGGTATCGATGAGTCTGGAACAAAATTCTTTAAGGAAAGTGTGGCATTTTTTCCCCATGATCCCAAGGTCTCTGATCCCACTGGGACAAATTGATACTGATGGCTTATGTCCCTGTACTTGCTGATCTTGTACTCCTCCCTGTGGTCAGCAGCTCCTCCCTGTCGCCCCACACTGTGATGGATATAGGTGTCAGCCAGTGGGACACACAGGTATAGTCCCTGCTAAGAGCTTGCCATTCTTCCAAGGATAGATGGTGATCCCGTGGGGGCAGTTTGCTGGGTTATGGGTTTTGGGTTAAGCTGCTAGTGATTGGGGCTCCCTCTCGGCTGGGCATCCAGCTGTAGCAAGGGTTCTTTTAAATTTAATGTCGTTGACCTCATTGTGTCTTGCATGCCAGCCCTTGGGTTTTTTTGGAACAGTTAAGACCATGTAGACCGATTGGTCTGCTTGCGTTTCGCCGCAAATACACGTATATTCTGGGGTAAAATTGGGGCAGCAAGGCGCAGAGCCACTGCAATACGGAGGGTTTTGGGGGTTTCGAGTCGCGTTCCCATTGCCGTTATGGGAACTGTTTGGAGAAAGTTCCCAGAGTGTTTGTGCGCTCACAACCTAGAGATGGGCAATCTCCCTATCTGATGTTGCATCCCTGAGCATGTTGGCAAGCACCTTTTCAGCGATGGGGCCATCCCAGCTTGACTGTTTGTGAGCCAGTGCTGCAATAGGGTTGGTGCTGGAGCAGGAAGAGTCTTCCCTTCAGTGACGGCCCCTGGCATAGCCAGGGTCTTCTATTCCTGCTGAGTCACTGAGGGTATCAGGGAAAAATTTGTCTTATCAACTCGTTTGATGCTATGGAAGAGGATAGGAAAGCTGGGAGAGCAATCTGGGAGGATCTGCATACTCCTAGCCCTCCAAACCTGACCGGAAGTGAGGTTTGCAAAACCCCTGTCCATCTTTTAGGGAAAGATTCAATACACTCTCTAGCATGGTCTTAAGGAGAGAGTCATATTCCTTGAATTTTGGACGCTGAAGGCTAGGGAGCATCTCAGAAATAGGTAAGTTTTTGGGATTGACAGGGCGCCTGGTGAGTAGGTAGAAGGCATCGTGTGTGTCAATGTCTTTCATCCTGCTTTCCATCATCCAGAGGTCTGAGACTTTTTTTTCTAGGATCAGATCGATGGCACTGGACCCAAGAGGAGCACCAAGGAGATGCTATTGGCTGGATCAATGGCTCGTGCTCCTGGTAAAACGGCGCTAATATTATGGATCATCTGTTGATTGGTAGAAAAATATTTCACATTTGGTGGGGGTTTAAAAGAAAGACCCAGGCTTTTCTCCCATGTTTTTTTTTACTGATGTCCTCTAGGAGGGATTCTGTTGTGCCAGCAGGGTACCATCGTCCAGGAACCAGATATTGAGCTCGCTCAAGAGTGCTTCTGTGATTTCCTAGATGACCAAACAAAATAGAAAGGGGGCGAGAGGGTCCCCCTGTTGCACTTCCTCACATGAACCAGTTTCATGGTCCCCAAACAATATTTGGAAGTCACACTATAACACGATTCTATGAAGGGATAAAGGGAAGGGAAGTTTCTATAAACTGCTTGGAGAGCAGCATCCCTTCTGACTGAGTTGAAAAGGGGTTTGGGAAATCCAATTTGACCAAGGCTTTTTTTATCGGACATGTTTTTATATATACTCGTGTTGCGTGGGCAGCTGATTCCAAAAGCCCTGTATATATATATATAATATATATATATAATTTAATTTTATATATCAATATATAAATATAGTCGAGTCCTGCTGTGGAAAAAGAGACAATGTTTTGTATATATATATATATATATATATATATATATAATATATATATATATATATATATATATATATATATATATTAAATATATATATATATATTATATATATATATATTATATATATAATATATATATAATTTTTATATATTAATATATATATATATATATATTATTTGCTTCGCAAAAAGGTTCGAGTCCTGCTGTGGACGTAGAGACAATGTTCGTAAATAATTTCGCCTGTTTGCGAATTGTTAAGCATTTCAAATCTCTTTCGTTGTCCACTGCATGTGGCAGGATTCGATGAAATCACTTTCAAAACGAGCTTGGTGCCCAGGGGTATGGGGAAACATCGCTTAGCTTCGGCTAAGTGCCCATACTTATTTGCGGATCTAGCTCCGTGGTAAAGAAATGTGGACTCTGATACAGAGCTAGCAGGTTCGAGTCCTGCTGTGGACGTAGAGACAATGTTTGGGTTTTATATATATATAATATATATAATATTAAATTTTATAAAATATATATATTTTATGCCCATTAATTAACTATCTTCGCGTCCTCTGCCTCACACATTTTCCCGTGAAGAAAATGCGGGTGTTCTTTTACTTTTTTCATTAGGTTTAGGATAGGTAAGGTTCGTCAGGAAACAGGACAAAAAGTTTCTGCGCGGGTCTTAGTCAATGATGACCCGCCTTTGGAGCTTTTGGTCATCTGACCCAGGCCTTCCGCTGGCTTTACCGGTCCCCCCCTTTTAAAAATTATGGTCATTTATAACCATTTCCCTTTTATCATTGAATCATTTTATCTTCGCTCCAACAGCTTTGTTGTTATAAAAAAAATCATACTTTTCTTCTCCTTTATTTCTCTGAAGCGAAATTAAATAAAACTTCATACATTCTTGGGGATAGCCCGCAACCCCCCTAAAAACCCCAAACCCAATAAAAACCCCCCACCCAAAAAAAAACCCATTTCCCCCGCAAGCACTTTAATTATAAAAACTAAACAAAAGGTTTCAAGTCCTTGTAAAAGAACAAGTTTTTTTTTTTATTAAGTAATATTTAACTTTATTTTATATATATTTTTTTAATATTTTCTTTTTTTTTATTTTTTAAAAATTTATTAAATTTTAAATTTTTTAAATCTCCCCCCATTTCCTCCCCCCTTTTCCCCTCCCTTCTCCCCTCCTCTTTTGCCTTTCTTGTTCTTTTCCCATCTCCCCCTTTTCCCCTTTCCCCCCCTTTTTTTGGGCCTTTTTTCTTTCCTTTCCCTTCCCCCCCTTTTTCCCCCCTTTCTCCTTCCCTCTTCCTTCTCCTCCTTTTTTTCTCTTTCCTTTCTTTTCTTTTGGGCCTCTTTTTTTATTTTTTTTAATTTTTTCTAATTTATTTTCCCCCCCCCCTTAATTTCTTTCTTCCTCTCTTCTCTCAAAAAAAAAAAAAAAATGGGGAATGGGGGAAAATCAAAAGGGTTTTGGTAGGGAGGAGTGGTGGAACGGGGAAAAGTTTCGAGTGGGGGAAAATTAGAGACTTTCAAAAATTGGGAAAGCTTCTGTGAATAAGGTTGGGCAAAAGGGAGCACTAAATTGTTTTTAAAAAATCCTAAATTGAAAAAATTTATTTTGGCTTACAGCGGGGAAGAAAAAATAAACTACTGGGGAAATTAAAAGAATTAAAAATTCACATCATTCCTGAAGGACCAAGGGAAAAAAGGGAAGTGTTGTTGAATAGGTGATAGGCGTGTGGGACACAGGCTTCAAAGATTTAAAAAATTAAAAAATCCAAAAAAGGGTTCAGAGTCAAGAGGGAGGCATGGGAGGAAAAGGGCAATAGGTTTACCAGGCCTCCCGGGAGAGAGGGAAACACGCGGGGCAGGAGGAAAAAAGTGGTGAGAAAATATCACGAAAAGGGGGGAAGACAGAGTGAACGAGATAGGTTACCAAAAACCGAGAATAAGGTTCCAGGAGGGGGTGCGCCGGGGGCAAGCCCGGATGGTTTATGGAGACAAAAGGTGATCTTAAAGGGAAAAAAATGGAAAAATTACCCCAGGGAGGGAAAAAAGGGGAGGACTGGAAAAGAAGGGAAAAAGCTTGGAGAAAAACCAAAGGAACACAACAACACCTCCAACCTCACCTCCCCCTCCCACCCCCTCTCCTCCCAAATTTGCCTCCCCCACCCCTTTGTCCACGTTCCCCCCTCCCCCCCCTCAATTAAAAAACCCAAGGGTTTAAAAACCTAATAAGGGTTTAACAAGTTAAAGTTTGATTTGGGGGAAATGATAAAATAAAAAAAGGGGGGCCATAGCCCCAAAAAAGGTTTAGGTATAAAACAGTTTAATTTCAACAAAACCCAAAATTTGGGGAAAAGGCAAAGGAACATTTTGGATTTTCTTGAAAAATTTTGGTTTTGGGAATAAAGGGGGAAAGGAGAAGAAATTTTTACTAGTGGGAAATTTTTTAGGTAAGGTGAGAGTATTTAAACCACCAACAGGGGGAGGGGTGGACAGGGAGAATAAGTTTTTTTTCTAACTGTAGTTTTAAAGGTATGTGCAGTCTAGTTTCATGGGTGCCTTCCAAAAAATTTGAATTGGGAAATTGGACCACGGGGAAGATCATGGAGATGTTGGGTTAGCCTGGAACCCTAAATCCCAAACGTTAGGAATTAAAGGAAAAGGTTAGAAGCTGACAGTATAATTGGATGTTCAACGGGGGAATAATTTAGCCCCTGGGGGGAAGGGTGTTTGGGGGTGGGAAATTAGTCCTCCTTTTTTGGAATGGAAAAGGGCCAGGTTAACCAAACACAAAAGGGATAAAAGGGATAGGAATATGAAGGAAAGTGGGAAGGGAATTTGGCAGGAACAGAAATGAATTGGAGATTCCCAAAAATTTGGGATAGGGTTTGTAAAGGGGTCGGATTATGAAAGCAGGAGGGCCATGGTTTCCCCAAAAGGTGCAACCAATGCCTAAAAAAAAAAAACAAAAAACAAAAACCAAAAAAAACACGAACCAAAACCAAACACAAAAAAACCCAAACAAAAAATACATAGGTAAACAAACACCCAAACAAACACCCAAAACAATGAAAACAAACATCAAGGCCAAAAGGTTTTAGGAAGCCAACAAGAATGGGAATTTGGGTGGAACAAGGGTCAGGAATTAAAAGGGGAGCAGGGGGATAAAAGCGGGAGGGGGGAAACCCCCAAGTGCGGCCAAGTGACAAACCGAGGAAGGAGGGCTCTGACCTAGATACCTCAAGGAAGGGGAGATAACACCCCAGGATGGAAGGGAGCAGAGGTGCAGTGCCCCAAAAACAATTAACTTTTTGAAGGAAAATGTAGGAGGGAAGAAGAAAATTTTGCCAACTTAAAAAGGAGGGAATGAAATTTAAACAAAAGGGGCCCCACATATTAGCAAAAAGGGAAAGTATCAGGAGAAGGGGGGGGAAACCTAAAAGGAATGACTAAAAGGGGGGCCAACTGGTTTCAGGCCGGCAACCCTTGTAAACCACGATCATACAAACACAAAACAAAAAGAAACACTCCAAAACTTACACACCCACACAAAAAAAAAAAAACCCCAAACCAACAAAACCAAACACTACAACAAATTTTCCCCAAAACAAAACATCAACCAATCAACACCCCCAGCCAGGGTATTTTAAGACAGTGCGGGGAATTTTGAGGGCCCGAGATGACTTGAGGAAATGTTGAAATACGTGATTTGAAGAGAAGAAAAAAAGGGATCAAAGGGCCGGCAGACCTGCCAAAGGGATCGGGCGGGTTAAACCCCCAGCAAGGCCCCTGAAGTTTAACCAAAGGAAAGCGAAGAGGGGAAGGGAAAAAGGGGGCCAAAAGATACATCCTAGGAAGATTTAAATTAACTAAAGGAAAAACCCCGGGTAGAATAACCAAAATCTCCTGGGCGCCATCAAACCACAAACCCAGCATTTCGCCATCAATAAAAAACTTTCCCGCCCTTTTAAAAAGGAACTTAGGCCCTTAAAGGTATGGGCCCATTTGGAACCACCTTTTGGGAACCCAAAAACCTGGGAAAAGAAAGGTGAAGAAACAAGAAGGCAAAGGTTTCCAAAAAGATAGCCAAGGTTAAAAAAATTTCCTACGAAGAGGAAGGAAATAAGGACTGGAAGGACAAAAATAGGGGGGAATGAAAGACAAAACAAAAGTTCCAAGTTGGACAAGACAAGGGACCAAGTTGGAAAGCAAGACACAGTTGAACACAGAAAAAAAGGGGGTATTTTGAAGTTTCTCAGAAGAGTAGTAATAATGGTTTTGGGAAGCGATGTAGTGGAGGCAGGATCCATACATAGCTTTAAGAAAGGGGTATGATAAAGCTCACGGCTCAGGGAAGGTACCTAGTAGCGATCATTGAAGAGGCGGGCCAGGAGCTCGGACTCGACCCCCGCAACCTAAATAGGTGAGGTAACACACACACACACACACAAACACACACACACACACATAAACACACACACACACACAAACAACACACACAACAACAAACAACACACAAAACACACACACACACACACACACACACACACACACACACACACACAAAACACACACACAACACACAACAACCACAACAACAAACACATATATAGACACACACACACACCAACATATATAGACACACACACACACACACACACACAAAAATTTCCCTTCCGTGAAGTGACCCTATAACCCCCTTCCCCCCCCCCATCCTCTCCCTCTCCTCTCCTCTCTCTTCCCTCTCTCTCCTCTCTCTCTCCTCTCCCTTCTCTCTCTCTCTCTCTCTCTCTCCCCTCTCTCCTCTCTCTCTCCTCCCCTCTCTCTCTCTCTCTCTCCTCTCTCTCTCTCTTTCTCCCCCTTTCTCTCATCCTCTCTCTCATTTCTCTCTCATCTTCTCTCCTTCCTCACTCTCTTTCCTTTCCCCTTTTTTCTCTCTCTTTTCCCTCCCCTCTCCCTCTCCCTCTCTCTCTTCCTCTCTTCCTTCTTTCCTCTCTCTTCCCCTCTTCTTTTTTCTCTCTCTCTCTCTTCCCTTTTCACTCTCCCCTTCTCTTTACCTTTTCCCTCTCTCATTTTCTCCCCCTTTTCCTTCTTTTTCCCCTCCTTCTAGGCCCTTTTCCCTCTCTCCCTATCTCTCACTCCTCCCCCTTTTTCTTTTCTCTTTCTCTCTCTCTTTCTTTAAAAAAAAAATGGTTGGGACTCGCAGGAATCAGGGATAGATGACAATGGTACTGTAGGGGGGAATGGATGAGGAACAGTGGAAAAGGTAGAGCAAGAATGGGAGAGAAAATTTTGGAGAGCTTTCTGAAAAAATGGAGAAAGAGCTCTCTGTGAAATGGGAAAAGAGGTTGGAGAAGGAGACAAGAAATGGGAGGCACAAATCGAAACTGCAGTAACCAGGGTAAAGGTCCTAGAATTTGAGGTAAACAGGCTGAAACAAGTCTCAAGGGTAGTGACCAGAGAAGACACACCATACGATGATGAGAGGCTGAACAGAAAGGAAGGAGATATGAATTATGCTAAGGTCATATCAGTCTGCAAAGAAGGCCAGGGAGTGGAAGGGAAGGCAGATGGGTGCACGATGGAGAGGGAGATAGGTCGAATGCTGAGGCACAACCATGCACCAAGAGCCACTGGAAAAATCAAGGGAGAAAATGACAACATACAGACAGGAACCAGAGTCACAGAGGAAGAGGCAATGGGAGGAGGAAAGGGCAAAATCAGTGATTATCCATGGGCTTCGAGAGAGAGAGAGGAAAGGACATACACTGAAAGACAGCACGAAGAAAGAAAGGAGATTGAGAAAATCATCACGGAAATAGGGGGAGAAGACATGGATGAGATTGTAAATTTCAGAGAATAGGGGGGGACTTGAAGGGGAAAACCGACCGATCAAGCTGATTCTCAGGACAGAAACAGTGCAGAAGAGGATCCTCCAAGAGAAACCATGGATGAAAAGTTCGGAAGAGTACAAGAAGGTGTTCCTAGACAGATACAGAACACAAACAGAGAGAAAGCAGCTGAGGGAGAGGCAAAAAAGCGAAAGGAGCTAGGAAAAAGGGGACAAGAATGGAACCAGCAGAGGTCAGTCAAGCAGAACAGAGCAGCAAGGGAAAAACACACACACAACTATCCTCAAACCCCACAACCTAACACAAACCCTCCCAACACACAATACAATCCATACCCCACAGCTTCCACCCAACCCCCAACCATAGAATCCCACAGTAAGCTACCAGGTCTCCCACCCCCACAGGCCCCCCAAACCACAGTGTTGGAAAGGAAACTGAAGGTATGGTACACAAACGCTGATGAATAAAAACAAGTGGGAGGAGTGGCACGAAAGAGTCAAAGAGGCATCACCAGACATCAAAAGCGATCACAGAAACCAAGCTTACAGGTATGATAACAGATCCATCTTTAACGGGATACCAGATCCCGAGAAAAGACAGAAGGAACAGGGGGGTGGAGGAGTGGCATTGCTGATCAAACACCGATGGAATTTTGATGAGCTGGAGAAGGAGACAGCGGAGAAGAAAGTGATTACATAACGGAACGCTTCACTTTTTGGTGGTCCCAAGGTGATAATTGCAGTGTGTATAACCCACCACAGAACAGCAGGAGGCCAAGGCAAGAGTATGACGAGAGCAATAGAGGCATGGTTGACACACCGGCTGCAGTGGCCAGAAGAGCTCATGCATGCAGGGCAAAGCTTTTGATCATGGGCGACTTTAACCACAAAGAGATCGAATTGGAAAAACTTGGAGCCACATGGGGGCCAAGATACATGGAGGGCTAAGATGATGGAGGTGGTACTGGAAAACTTCATGTACCAACACGTAAGGAACACTACAAGAGAAGAGGAGAGGATGAACCAGCAAGACTGGACTTAGTATTCACCTTTAGTAGTGCAGATATTGAGGGCATCACAAAATGAAAGACCCCTTGGGGGCCCGCGATCATGTGATTTTGAGCTTCGAATACACAGTAGACTACAAGTGGAGGGGGGAAACAGGAAGGGAAGGACAAATGAAACCAAAACTACAGAAAGGGACTACACAGGGAAAGAGGAACTTCCTGAATGAGGTTCAGTGGGACAGAGAACTGGCAGGGAAGCCAGTTAATGAGAAAGATGGAATAAAGTAGCAACAATGTGCAAGGAGGCTGAGGGGGGTTTTTTTTTCCCAAGGGTAACAGGAAAAATGAAAAAAACCCGGATAGCCCTGGTTCACCCAAAATGCAAGGAGGAAAAACCAGTTCTAGGGAAAAAAGAAAAATAGAACAAAGGACCCAGGAGAATAA
>NW_026468907.1:0-12179 GCF_026875155.1 Cherax quadricarinatus | reverse complement strand
CGGAAGGAGGAGAGATACATGATTATATACACCTGGAAAATCTAAAGGGACTAGTACCGAACTTGCACACGAAAATCGCTCACAACGAAAGCAAAAGACTCGGCAGACGATGCAACATCCCCCCAATGAAAAGCAGGGGTGTCACTAGCACGTTAAAAGACAATACAATAAGTGTCAGGGGCCCGAGACTGTTCAACTACCTTCCGCATACATAAGGGGATTACCAATAGACCCCTGGCTGTCTTCAAGCTGGCACTGGACAAACACCTAAAGTCGGTACCTGACCATGCCGGGCTGTGGCTCGTACGTTGGATTGTGTGCAGCCAGCAGTAACAGCCTGGTTGATCAGGCTCTGATCCACCAGGAGGCCTGGTCACAGACCGGGCCGCGGGGGCGTTGACCCGCGGAACTCTCTCCAGGTAAACTCCAGGTAAACTCCAGGTAAACTCCAGGCAGACTCCAGGAGCACCCTCCAGGCAGGCTCCAGGAACACCCTCCAGCAGGCTCCAGGAACACTCTCCAGGCAGGCTCCTGGAACACCCTCGAGGCAGGCTCCAGGAACACCCTCGAGGCAGGCTCCAGGAAACCCTCGAGGCAGGCTCTAGGAACATCTCCAGGCAGGCTCCAGGAACACCCTCCAGGCAGGGTCCACCTGGAGTTACCTGGAGAGGTTCCGGGGGTCAACGCCCCCGCGGCCCGGTCTGTGACCAGGCCTCCTGGTGGATCAGAGCCTGATCAACCAGGCTGTTGCTGCTGGCTGCACGCAAACCAACGTACGAGCCACAGCCCAGCTGATCAGGAACTGACTTTAGGTGCTTGTCCAGTGCCAGCTTGAAGACTGCCAGGGGTCTGTTGGTAATCCCCCTTATGTGTGCTGGGAGGCAGTTGAACAGTCTCGGGCCCCTGACACTTATTGTATGGTCTCTTAACGTGCTAGTGACACCCCTGCTTTTCATTGGGGGATGGTGCATCGTCTGCCAAGTCTTTTGCTTTCGTAGTAGTGGATTTTCGTGTGCAAGTTCGGTACTAGTCCCTCTAGGATTTTCCAGGTGTATATAATCTGTATCTCTCCCTCCTGCGTTCCAGGGAATACAGGTTTAGGAACCTCAAGCGCTCCCAGTAATTGAGGTGTTTTATCTCCGTTATGCGCGCCGTGAAAGTTCTCTGTACATTTTCTAGGTCGGCAATTTCACCTGCCTTGAAAGGTGCTGTTAGTGTGCAGCAATATTCCAGCCTAGATAGAACAAGTGACCTGAAGAGTGTCATCATGGGCTTGGCCTCCTAATTTTGAAGGTTTCTCATTATCCATCCTGTCATTTTTCTAGCAGATGCGATTGATACAATGTTATGGTCCTTGAAGGTGAGATCCTCCGACATAATCACTCCCAGGTCTTTGACGTTGGTGTTTCGCTCTATTTTGTGGCCAGAATTTGTTTTGTACTCTGATGAAGATTTAATTTCTTCATGTTTACCATATCTGAACACCCTCCAGCAGGCTCCAGGAACACCTCCAGGCAGGCTCCAGGAACACTCCAGGCAGGCTCCAGGAACACTCTCCAGGCAGGCTCCAGGAACACCCTCGAGGCAGCTCCAGGAACACCCTCGAGGCAGGCTCCAGGAACACCCTCGAGGCGGGCTCCAGGAACACCCTCAGGCAGGCCCCAGGAAAACACCCGAGGCAGGCTCCGGGGCCCACCCTCGAGGCAGCCCCAGGAACACCCCCGGCAGGCTCCAGGAAACCCTCGAGGAGGCTCCGGGAAACACCCTCGAGCAGGCCCCAGGAACACCTCCAGGCAGGCCCCAGGTAACATTATTTTAAAAACTTCCTATTAATACCGTGCGATAAAATTAATAATTTCAAAAAAACTCACTCAAAATTTCAAGAAATATAAAAAGTTTTTTTCCCTACAGGGGTATTTACCACTGGAAAAAAAAACCCGGGTTTGCCCCTGTAAGTAACGCATAATACTTAATTTTTTTTTCTGTGGGGGGTGTGACCTAATTCTTTACATAAATGACTCATTACGATTATAAACCAGATAAAGCATGTAAAAGTTCATTCCCATTTAAAATTTTTTAGAAAATCAAAATTTTGGGGCCCAGTCCCTGGACCTATTAGCCCCTTTTGTAATCTTTTGATTTCCCCCGATAGGTTTGGTGCTGGAAAAAATATAACAAACTACCGTTTTAGCCCCTAAAGATAAAAAAACCGGGACAAAATTTTTTAGGTACAGAACAATCTAAGTTTTGCCCGACGGTGTGCAGCCGTGGGAATTATGTTATGTATAATAATAAAAATTAAAATAATAATAAAATAATAAAAAATTTAATAATAATTAAAAATAATATCTTTTTTTTACGCAAGTAATGTACAAGATATACAGCCCTAGTTGCATCAATGACATATAAGTATAAAAATCATTTTTATGCTGAGATTTAGGCAAATTAGGTCTTTTTGCCCAGGATGCGACCCACCCCAGTCCAAAACCCCCAGTTCCCTATTTAACGGGGGGTGAACATAGAAAACCGGTGTAATGAAACCCCCCAATTTTTTTCCCCTCGCTGGGATCGAACTCATACACCGTATGTATTGTATGCGCGCTCGTGGTAGCGCGCTCGTGGGGTTTATGCCCCGCTTAATATTTGTTTTTAAAAGATTAAAACTTTGACCGGTGTGGACGATCAGTGGCTATTTTTTGTAATTTGTTCATGCTGAAAACCATGATTGGTGTGGGGTTTATTACCTTTTAACTTGCCATGATTGTGACCAGATCTCCCGGAGTTTTTTACCTTTGTAATTTGTCAGAACATAATTTTTGTACCTCGTAATCTTTTGACTACCGCCCCACCATGAGTACGGGGTGCATAATAAACAATTAAACTAAGAAAATACAGTGATTTTGTGATGTATGGCCAAACCTCCCCCCTTTTGCCTGTTCACTCGTCGCACTGTATGGTTATAACCGGGGTTTAATATTTCATTTCAAAGGCCATCCTTTTTTTTGGGGGTCTCTGTGAAACTGGAATATTGCGTTTGACTTTAAAGGGGTCCACGGTTAAAAAAGATTTTTGTTGTTCGTTGCGGGCCCTTAAACCCTTACTTTTGCAAAGATGAAGTCGTTATTGGTGGTATGGGAGGGGGACATATTCTTGGCAAAATTTCTCTTTTTTTGGGAGTGGAGGCCATTGACTGTGATTCCGCCCCAAAAATTATCGGAACGGTGTACGATTTCTGTCTTTTCTGCCAGTTTTTTTTTTTCCTTCCTGGCGTAATAAAACTTCTCTTTGGGGTGGTTGTGGCTACCAGTTTTCCAATGGTCTAGATGTTCTGTATCTTTTGTCTCCTTTAGGTGGTGTGTTGACAATATAAGTTATAGCCTTTCTTTCTTAAACTGAAGAGTGCACATTTCAGGAGGGAAAAAGCAAACGGGAAAGGGAAGGGTTGCTTTTTCCCGGTCTATACGCAGGGGATTTCTTAAAAGAACTATGTATAAATGTTTTTATGTTCGTGAAGCTGTTAATACAATGTTGAGAAATGATTTATGGTCTGTTATATATTGTGTTGTGTGAAGATGGTTGGGATTCATTTAGTGTTTTAAAATATGTTTTCGTCAGGTGCTGTACCCCATTGGATAAATACTCGTACATAAATTGTGACTTTCCCAAAGCGGGGGGATTTCGTCCTCTCTCTGGTTGAATTCATATGCTTGTATTACTGTCAAGTCAATTGGGGTGCTATATTTAATTTTTAGGTGCAAAATTTTGTGTTTATCAAAAATATTTTTAATTTTAGGTATGTTTGAACTGCTTATGTCTTTTGTTATAACGTCTTAAATACCTGGAGTTTCCCTGGAGAGAGTTCCGGGGGTCAAGCCCCCGCGGCCCGGTCTGTGCCGGGCCTCTGGTGGTAAGCCTGATCAACCAGGCTGTTACTGCTGGCTGCACGCAAACCAACGTACGAGCCACACCCCGGGCTGGTCAGGTACCGGTTTAGGGCTTGCCATGCCATTTTGAAGATGCAGGGGTCTATTGGTAATCCCCTTATTATGCTGGGGGGCAGTTGAACAGTCTGGGGCCCCTGACACTTACTTTTTTGGTTTTTAAAACGTGCTAGGACCCCCCTGCTTTTCACGGGGGGGATTTGCATCGCTGCGAGACTTTTGCTTTCGTTGTGAGTGATTTTCGGTGCAATTTGGGTAAGCCCCTCTAGGTTTTTTCTAGGTGTATATATTCATGTATTTTTCTGCCTGCTTTCCCCAGGGGGTTTGTATGTAGTTCAGCTGGGCTTGTGGGGGTTCTGGGGAGCCCAAAATTTTAACCAATTATTGGTACCCCTTTCCCTTTGGCAAACTTGTAGCACCCCCACGCTGAGGTTTTTTGTTCTTGAGGGCGTCAACCTAGGCGTAGGTCGTATACGGGGTTTGTGGAGGGTGCTTGGCCCACGATAAATCCCCAAAGGAAGAGCTGTCAGGAGATTCGGGAGAGTTTGGGCCCTGGGAGCAGGTGAGCTGGAGAGTTCGGGATTTAGTTTAATATGTTTATTATCACCCATACCCCCTGGGGGGGATCAAAAATTACAGAGGTACTAAGGGCCGGGGACGGGGGCCTAAAATTTTTGATGGTGACAAGTTAAAGGTAATAAATTTCAAAAATTTAAAAAAGGAAATGAATTCAGGTAGGTTAGTCACAATCATGAAAAGTTACAAAGGAAATTAACGTTATGAGGTCACAATGGGTCCCAGGAGGGCCCCCATGTTTTTGGGTGAACTGGTACAAGATATGTTTTACTGTAAGAATGGTACTTGCGTTTATACATGGCTACAATCAGAACAAATTTTGAGTAATGAGCATTCACACTTCCACCCCCGGTCACAACTGTAGTGAGTTTTTGGGTGCAAATATTGATGTTGAGTAAACACACACACCACACACAACACACACCACACACACAACACCACCACCCCACACACACACACACACACACACACACACACAACACATACACACACATAAACACACACACAACACACACACACATACCAAACAAAACACCACACACACCCCCAACACACACAACACACACGCCCCTCATACACTACACACGCACACAAAAACCCACACCAAAAACCCACGCAACACACCAGGAGCTTGGACTGAACCCCTGCAATCTCAAATAGGTGAGTGCACACACACACACACACACCACCCCCCAAAACACCCACCACAAAAACACCCCAAAAAACACACAAACACACAAACACACACACCCCAAAAACACACCACACACACACACCACACAAAAACCACACAAGTGGGTTTTAAGTTTTTTAAAACCCTGAAATCGGGGGATTTCTCCAAAATGTTGTTTTTTAACTTATAAATTTAGCCATTTCTTGAAAATTCTGATTTTATTTTGTTTCAAATTTCTTTTTTATCCCCCTCCAGTACTAAGAGCGGGGTGACAAAGTCCTTTGGGCTTAATTTTTTTTGGTCTCATTGGTTTATTTAAATGAAAGATATTGTAACCCCAAAAGCCCAAGATAATCCAAATTTCTTTTTTTTTTTATCCCCAAGAAGTGGCTCCTCCTTGAAGAATAAAGAACCACTTTAAATTCCCCCTGGCTTAAGCCATAAAATTTTCGTTGAACTTTTTTTAATGTCCAAATCTCCCTAAACCAAATGTTTTTCCCCTTTTGAAAGCATCAATTAGCTTTAATGGTTTAAGCTTTTGAAGACAAGTAGTAATAACTGTCATCTGACCCCCCTGTCCAAAATCCTACAACCGTTTGGGTTTGAAAAGGCCCAATTTATGCTTAATTTGGAGCTTTTATTGCAAAAAACAGAAAATAAACTGCAATTTTGAACAAACTTTTAGGAAATATGGCAAAGTTCTGTCTAAGGGGAGGAAATTTTTTGAGCGTGCTTGGGCAGTACTCGTGCGCGTAGGTCTTGGGCCCTGGGGCTTGTTCCTGTGTGAATGTCCTCTTTCTATATTGAAATTTTATTTCATTTTCGTCAAGTGATTGTGTTCCCCTGTCTCATGCTTATGTGACCCCCCTTTTGTCAAAAACCAAAATAATGTTCCCTTTTCCCAAAATATTTTATTGTACAAAGATTAATAATAAACTGTGTTTGAGTAGAATAGTAATATTCACTGCCCCCCCGTTATTTTCTCCATTTATTTATGTTTAGTTAAAGTAGTGGAGGGTGAGTGGGGGGAGTGGTGGGTAGGAAGAGAGGTAAAGTTGTAGTCACCGGACCCCATTCCACCAACCTCCGAAATCATTCCCCTACCACTCCCCCTTCCCTTCCCCTCCTACTGACTCCCCTTTCCCCCCCAAAACCTACCATCTTTACCCCCCTACATGAAAAGTACAGGTTCGGGAAACCCTCAAGCGCTCCCAGAATTGATTTGTTTTATCCCGTTATTTGCCCCGTGAGGGCCTTGTACTTTTCTAGGTCAGAAATTTCACCTGCCTTAAGGGGGCGTTAGTGTACAGCAGTTTTCCCAGCCTAGTGAAAAATTTAAAAAAAAAATAAATAAAAAAATCTGTTATTTAGCAACAATAGGGGTTGTAAAGTTGGGGTCCTCTAGAAGCAATTCCCCTAAGCGAAAGAATGCCGTAAAAAGATAAAAGGGAGTAGAAATTAATAAGATTTTGGGGTCATAGCGTATATTAGAAAAAAAAGCCCAGGTGTAAACAAAGAAATTTCCCCCATCTTTCAAAAAAGTATCATTTACCTTTATGTTGAATTATATTTCTTTTATTGGTCTTGATTTTGTTCCCCCAAAAATTTGTCAATTTAGGAGAAAAGATATATCAAAGTTTTTTATTAAAGGGTGTTTTAGAGGAAAAAATGAATCGTGTGAGAAGGGGAAAAGTAGTGTTTCTGCAAAACAAAAGAGCCTAATTTCTTGTGAACGGTCACTGAGGTGATGAAAAATAACAGGTCATGTAGAAATTTCAGTAGTAGAGTCAGTGTACACCCTCTGGGTTCCATTTTTTTTCCCCGTCTTCTGCGCATGATAAGTACTGTTAAATTGGCAAATGCACGGGCTGTCCATAGTGTTTGACGAACAATACAAAAAGAACTACAAGAGAAAATCTTGACAAATAGGAAGGGTGTATAAAACATTTCCCCCTACCATCTTCTATAATGCAGGGGCAAAATGGCCCTGGTACATCTTAAAAATCAACGACTGCTGGGTATCCCATGTTCGGCTTCTGCTGGGGTTTACACCACTATGATGTTTTGCTGCATCGACTACCTTTACAAACACCTCTTAGGGGTGGAGTATACATGGAGGGGATTTCGGGGGTCAGTGCCCCGCGCCCCGGCCATGATCAGACCTCGCGGTGGATCAGGGCCCGATCAACCAGGCTGTTACGTTGGCCGCCGCAAACCGACGTACGAACCACAACCCGGGGGTCAGGAAAGAAAATAATTTTTTCCTTGCAAATTTACATGTAAATTACAATTTTTTATTTGGGAAGTACAAAGAAAAACCACTGTCATGCCCCGGCATTTCCGGGGAGTACTGATTTAATTAAGGTGTCTGTCCACTCGTTGAGAAGCCCGGGGGGATTGGGATCCCCCTTTTTGTATGGGAAGGCAGCTAAAATGTTGGGTCCCGACCTTTAATTTTTTTTTAGCTAAATTAAAAATTTTTGAGAGGAACTGTTGTCACGCCTGTTTTATTTCGCTGAAATGTGGGAAAAAACGTGAAATTTTGACGAACTCCTAAGGTTTTTTAAGATGTCAAATTTTTTTTTTCCCAGTGGTATATTGTCATTTTGGAAAAATCCTGTCTTTGCCTGTTTTATATAAAACAGAAACATTTAAAACTTTCTGATTTTAAACGTATCCTGTTTGAAACTGGGTATATAAAAAAATCAAAACGCATATAAATCACTAATGTTTTTGTGTGATTTTGTCTAATTTAAAAAGTTCATTACGAGTATAAACTATTGGGCCTTCTCTCGGAACCCGTACAGGCTCCCGTAATCTTGTCTTTTACCCCTTAGGATGGGTATGGGGGGCATAATAAAACTATTAAAGAACAAAAAAAAAAATATAGTTTTTTGGATATTTTATTCGAAAAAAAACTGATTATTTTGTGTTTTTTCTGGGGTGAACCTTCCCTTTCGTTTCTGGAGATTGTTTCTTAGTGCCATCTGTTATCCTTCTTCCCTATCTTTTTCCAACGTATATGGGTGTTGAGTTTATATTTTATATTTTTCCATGTTAAAATTTTTGACCCCTGGGGTTGGAAATCATTCCCTGCTATTCTGTTCCTGGTTTTAAAACTTGGTAATCAACTCTTTGAGCGCCCCGGTCTCTCAGGACAGCGGCCCCACGGCCTTTTCCCTTTGCTAATAATTCTTTCATGTGGCCGCTCTTTGTGATGGGGTGGGTTTCGGTTTATATTTCACCAGGAAACTGCAGGTGTTTTGGAACCCATGCGGTTGATATCCGGGCATGAGGTGTGGAGCATTCTATTGCTGTTTTGTGCATCAGAGAGCAAAAAAGCTGTTGGGTTTTAACCCGTTGAATGATATACCATCATTCAGTAAGAGGAGACAGTAGAGGAAGGTTGTTTGAATTTAATCAAAAAATTTGTCTGTACGCAAACAAAATTTAATGTATGTCCTGGGAGCACGATGCACAGCCATTAAATATGAAGCTGTTCAGAAGAGGTAAACATAATTATTGAACGGGATAAAAAATTTTTCCGTTAATGGGCAAATTGCCTTTACACATTGGAATTTTACTTCCCCTGTCGTCTAAAATTTTTATAATTTTTTTTTTTTATGTTCAAGCTGCGTCACTGAGGATTTTGGAATCTTTCAGAGACATTCCCGGAAAGTAGTGAGTTCAACAACTTCAGTCAATGGGGACATAAAAATGCCAGTGTTGAAAATTTTAAAGCCAATTGGATGAGGCGTTTTCGAATTTGAGTAAAATCTAAAAGCTGTAGGAAAAAGATCAAGCAAACTCTTAAAAGGGCTCCTTTAGGAGCATTTTGTGTTCAAATTAAGCTGAGGGTTTATACACTTTTAATTAAACCTAATTTCTAGAAAGTATTAGTTTTGTTTAAATTTTTTACAACGATTTTTTGACGGGGTTTTGGACGCATGTGGTGTACGGGTTCCCCCTGTCACTGGGCGATATTGCATTTTGACTTTCTAGACTTTATCAATTATTTTGCGTAATGGGATTGAGATGGTGGGAAATTAGGCGTCGTCGATGAGCTCTTCTCTTACGCAGTACGGCATCGTTTTTCTCTTTATTGTCACTTATGTATAGAGGTTTTTGGCTGACTATGGAAGCTTTTTGTTGTAATACACTTTGGTGTTTAGTTAAGAGGGATCTTGAACGAAGGGTGGTTTAATAACCTCAGATGTGAAGCATCTTAAACAGACTGCTTCACCTGCTACCCAGACAACACATGGGACTCCCTGATCTTTTGGGTCTCCTTTTTTTCTTCCCCTCTCTCTCTCTCCCCTCTCCTCTCTCCTCTCTCTCTCTCCTCTCCCCTCTCTCTCTCTCCTTCTTCCTTGGGTATACAACACGCTTTAAGTATTCTGTTCCGTGGGTTTTGGGTTATTTTGTCTGGGCCCTTTTATAGGACATTGTGTACTGTGTTCACAGCATATTTCTTGTAACTCGGAAGTACCCAGGTCTGCCTGTCGATTTTTTAATTTGTATATACGTTTTTTTTTTTTAGCCCAATCAGTGAATTACTGGGCCCGAGAGTGACGGAAAATGCTGTTGGTCCAGCACCCTTGGGTTAGACATAGCCACTAGATAAACATTGAAACTTCATTTTACCTGGAGAGGGTTTCGGGGGGGCAACGCCCCCTGGGTTTGGGTCTGAGACCCCGTCCCTGATGGATCAGATCGTCAACTAGGCGTTACTGCTGGGCATGTAAAAAAAAAAGGGTTGAAATGTATAAGTTTCCCCTTTTTACCTGTTTTAAAAAACCCCTTCTGCGCCTTATTTTCCCCCAAGGGCGGTTCCCTTGACGCTGGTGAGGGGCTCGATTAGGGGAAATTTGGGTCTGTGGAAAAAAACTGTTTATTTTCCGGAAATAAGGTAATTTAGGGGAAATAGATGCCCTAATTGTATTTAAAAAAGTGATTTTTAAAAAAGAGGACAGTCGCCTTTTTTTTGGGTTTTAATGAGCCAAAATAATGGGAAAATTTTTTTGTGCTCTGAGGTTTAAAAAAGGGTTGACACTCTCAAAAGGAGGCGAAATTGTTGGAGTGCATTCCCGATAAAATTGAATATCGGCGACTGGGCAAACGCTCCCGGACCAAGTAAGTCATGTCTTTTTATTTTATAGTTTTTGGCCAGTATTATTATCATAAATGTAGACAGGGGGGTTTTTTTGGTATGATACACTTTAATCTCCAGTCAAATTGGCGAAGGTTATGATTAAGATATATTTTCCTGTTATGTTATTGTATTATATATAATCATTTTTTAATTTAATATCAGCCACAAAATTTTTATATTTACCCCTTTTTCCCGGGGGAGTATAATTCATTTAATTTTAGGTCCCCAGAACTTGTGGATATGACAGTGGAGGTATCGAAGGGGGACATTTTTTTGCGACCTAGGTGCCCCCAAAATTTCCCACTTGTCTAACTGATAAAAAATAATTATCTATGTTCATTTACTGTTTGTTTAATGATACATTTCAGATAAATGCAATTTTCCAAGGATCTGTGCTCCGGTTCCCAATTCACCTGAAAACCTCCCGGACGGGTTTAGACTCCCCCCCGATTCAAAATTATAATAATTGCGCCTTATTTAATACACCCTTTTCGTCCACATTCAATCAGGGGTCTTATTGCACAAAGTCTTGCTATATTTTCCCCCCCCCCCCCAAAAAAAAAAAAAAAAAAACGTAGTCAGGTGTGGTTTCGTGCTGTCCCTTTTTATTGCATTGCAAGTTTTTTTTTTTTTAGAACGATCAGTAAATTTTATAATATAATTATCGGATGTTAAACTGTACATTTCCCTTGTGATTGTAACTTTATATGGCCAAAATTAGAATTTCAAGTTTTAGTTTTGTTTTGTTTTAAAAAGCTTTTCGCTTTTTTCGGACTCCAAGAGTGCATTGCTTTGGTTATGTTGCATTTCTAGTAGAATAGTTGTTTTTTTTTTGGATCCCGGGACAGGTCAATGTTCAGGGCAATGACAACAGACCAAAGCTCTGTAGGGATTTGCAATCTTGTATTTCTCCCCGGGAATATTCCCATCTCGGATTTTTTTATTAAGTGATCTTCCCAAAAACCTGCAACCCCTGGCAACGTTAAAAAGGGTTTTTTTCTGTAAAACTTTGGGGACTCGCTCCCCGTTTTGTTTGCCTTGATATTCAGATCCACATGGAAAAAAGCCCCCGGCACCATTCTGCGCGTACTATCAAATTCACCTTTCAGTCCACCAAACTTTAAATTTTTGTCCTGATGAGTGACTTGGATTCCTTTCGACGTCTCCACCCCCCCAGCACACTAACATCCCTTTTTGAAAACCCACCCTTTGATGCAAAATTTAAAAATTTTTTAAAAGAAAAGGACTATTACATCAAATTTTATTTAAAATTTATTTTTGTACTATCCTTCACCTGTTTTTTATACATCCCTGCTTCTCACTCATACTCTACTTCACACATTTTCCACGTTTCACTCCCTCCCTCTTTGAAACTCGGAAGGGCAGGACAACTATCTTTTTTGGAGTTTTCTGTGCGATCCCGGTTTGCAAACGTCTTTTCAAGGTTTACAGAAAAAAAAGCATGAAAGGTCTGATACATATAACAAACGAGTAGAACTATGGGTTTGGGGGTTCCATTTGCATTTCTTTTTCTTGGGGAAAATTCTATAAAGACTGCAAAGGAGGGCGCCACTCTTATTCGTACTGAGAAAAAGCATAAGGGGTGTAAAAACCCCCTTGAGTTAAAAATTTAAACACCCCGCCCTGAGCATTGCCTTTGCAACTCTTTGGCAAAAACAACGTCTGCACCCTCAAAGAATTACTAGGGGCAGCCCATAAAAAGCCTACATCTGCTGCCAGTGTCTTCACAATCCCCTGGGTCCTGGAAAAAAATGCCTAGTTAGGAAGGTAGTAAAATTTTTCCCCAAAATTTTTCGCAAATATGCGTGCAAAAAGT
>NW_026468906.1:0-14750 GCF_026875155.1 Cherax quadricarinatus | reverse complement strand
GGGTGTGGGGAGGGAGTTCTCCGTAAGAGAACTGCAGGAACGTCTGAGATGGACGATGTTCTTACTCCAGGACAAAGAACAGGAGTAAAATCTGGAGAAAGGATGTATGTCATAAGGGGAAAGAGGGAAGGGTAATGTAGGGTTCAATGGTTCTAGGATAATGAAGGGATAGGGGGGGTGAATAAGCAAGCTGTCAAGAAAGATGCCATACACAGGACGGTATAGGAGGTGTGTGCCAAGAAGAAAGGGTAAACCACCATTTTTAAAATAATTCACGATAGTAACTGTAAATGTAAATGGATTGAAGAATGAAGTGAAACGAGTATGGATGAATGGTTTTTGAGGAGATATAATGTGGATGTATGCTTTATACAAGAACATAATTATAAGATAGGCTGTGCTTTGGCATTAAAGGGTTATAAATTGTATGTAAGTGGGTCTGTTAGGTTAAAAGGGGGAGTGGCAGTGGCTGTGAAGGAAAATGTCCCTTACGTATTATAAAGTGGAAGAAGGGGGGGGGAGGGTAGTGAGGGTGGATGGTGAGTGGGGAGCATCTAGAGTATGTTTTCATTGGGGTTTATATGCCAGCAGAGAATATAATCAAAGTAAAGAGGATTTTGTGAGAGACGTTTTAGTGTATTTTTTAAGGGTTTACCTCTAGTAACTGTAATAGGGGGGGACTGGAACTGTGTTATAAGGGGGGGGGACGTGGAGCCAAGGGGGGCGGGTTGTGTATTACGGTCGTTACGCAATGTTTTACAGGATGCAGGGGTGAGGGACGTGGAGGGGAGTGGGGCTTGGAGAGTGGATTACACTTTTGTTAGGAGAAATTATTCAGCGAGGTTAGATAGGATTTATATAACGGAGGCAGTTAGGGTAGGAGGGTAAAAACACAGTAGATGTAGGTTTTCGGATCATAGGGCAGTTTTGGTAGAACTGGATTGGGAGGAGTGGTAAAGGTATATTCAAGTTTCTGGAAGTTAAATGCGAGGTTGGTGAGGAGTGAGGTGGTGAATGCCGAGTTTAGAGACTGGTGGGGACAATTGTGGAGGGCAAGGATGGGGTAGGGAGTTTTTTGGATTGGTGGGAAAATAGGGCTAAACCTGGTATCGCGGGGTTTTATAAATATAAAGGAAGGGAGGGGCGAGGTGGAGGTACGGTTTACAGAATTATTTGGAACAGCAGCTCAATGAGTGTTACGCAAGAGATGAGGGAGAAGACTTTTGAAGAAATATCAGGGCTAAGAGGGAGACTAAGGGACATACATAATGAAAGATTTGATGAATTAAGGGTAAGGGCAGGTATGGATGCCGTGCTATGGGGAGATAAACCGTCGGTAATGTGTTAAGAAGTTTTCGCATTAGACGAACAGGAGTCCACTATATACTTTTAGAGGTTAGTGACGATTTGGAAGGTTATACTAAGGGGCAAATGTTGGTGACAACTGAGGGGATAAGTAATTATGCGGACTATTGGTTTAAAAGGAAATGGGAAAAAGGTAATTTGGAGATAGTTAATAAAGAAAGAGGAGGGGTGAAGGTCTTGGGGAAAGGTGGGGAGGACAGGAGGGGATTGGAGGGAATAATAAGTATGGAAGAAGTGAAAGAGGCAGTGTTCAATTTAAGTAAGGGGAAAGCACCGGGAATTGATGGGCTTTCCAATGATTTTTACAGAGTGCATTGGGAAACCATAAATGTTTGTTTGGTTCGAGTATTGAATTGTATGCTGAAGGAAGGGAAATTGGGAACGTCACAGAGGACGGGTGTGGTCGTGCTTGTAAAGAAAAAAAGCGAGGGGAGAACACTGAGCACGTACAGGGCCATATCTTTAATGTGTACTGATTATAAGATTTTTTGCGAAGATTTTAGGGAACAGGATGGAAGAAGGTAATAGGTGGTATGGTGCACAAGGGTCAGTTGGAATTCCGGGTCGTAATGAGGGATGGACATAGTCGTATTAGGGAATTTTTGCAGGGTTGTAAGAGTGGTGGAATTTTGGGCATTGATTGGGAGAATGCTTATGACGGTGTGAATAGAGAGTACATGGTTGACACTTTAAGGCTTATGGGTTTTGGGAGGGAATAGTAAAATGGGTGAAGACCTTGTATGCAGAAGCTACGATTCAGGTGCAAATTAATGGTAGGTTGGGTAGCGTGTTGAAAATGGAGAAAGGTTTGAGACAAGGGTGTCCTATGTCTCAAATTCTGTTTGCATGTATGCAACACCCGTTTTATGGAATGGTTGAGGAAGCAACAACGTTACAGGAGGAGGGTAAGGGGTTCACAGAGGTAGTTGGTTATGTAGATGACACAACAATACTGATCTATGATGTCGAAGGTTTGCGAAAGGTGGAGAGAGATAATGAGGTTTTTTGTGAGAGGCGTCAGGCATGCGTGTCAACAGGAGCTAAATCGAAATTATTGAGATAGGAGATTGGGTGGGGGGTAGAATGGGGGTGGAGTTTGGATGGGATGTGACTGAACAGCTGAAAATTTGTGGGATTATCTATATGGCAGATGAGCAAGAGGCTAGACGGAGGAATTCAGAATTGGTGGGAGAGAAAGTTGTACAACGGATTAGGAACCTAAGAGCGAAGGATGTTACTCTAATGCAAAGGGCAATAATAATAAATTCATTGGTTTATAGTAAAGTGTGGAACGTGGCAGTGGTGTATCCTTTACGGGAACAGGAGATAAAGGAGATACAGAGAAGGGTGCTTCGTTATATATGGGGTTTTGGACGAGCATGGCTAAGTAAAGAGGTGGTTATTGACGAATGTGCGCCGAGGGGGAGTAGGGCTTTTGATGCTAGGGCCGAGGGTCAAGGCAATGTATGTTAAACAAAAGTACGTAAGGGAGGGGGGGGTAAAAGGGGTGAGGGTTGGGAGGGTAATGAGGGATGTACGACGTTGTGTGGGAGGAAAGGACTTGATGGAATGTGAGAATATGCTAATGGGTTTATGTTAGTAATAGGTGAGGTAAACAGCTCAAGGTGGGAAGGTTAGTAGAGATGAGTAGGAAACCAGAAGTGATGCAAGGGTGGCGGTATACCCTTTGTATGATTGGGGTACGATTTGGCATGTTTTCCAGAAACTTAGATTAATGCCTAGGTAAGGGAGTTAGTTTATAGGTTTGTAATGGGATTTTAGCGTCAAAGCAGGCTTGTGTGTGATGGGTTTGGTAAAGGAAGCGAAATGCGAACATTGTGAGGAATCGGAAACAGCTTTTCATGCCGTATATTTTTGTAGGGAGTTGGGGCAAGTACGGGTGTGGCTGGCTAGAGTCTTCAAGTTAATGGGTTGGGGGCAATGTAGAGATCCTGCGTGCCCTAACTTTAGAGGAAAGGGGGGGGTGTCTGAGGTTTTTTAAAGAGAGCCATTCGTACATTGTGACAGTTTTTCTTGTTTTATTCCGGGGGCTTAAAGGAAAAAAGGGGGGGGGGTTTAAAGGGAAAGGGGCCCTATTGCGGAAGGAATTTATCGCAGGGATGCAAAAAATAAACTCTTTTAAATGGAAACAGGGGGGGGCCCCTCCCCCTTCCCCGGAGGCATATAAAAAATATAAGGGTTTTAAGGGGGACTCAGTAATTTGGCTCTTAAGTACAAAGGGGAACCTTTTCCTTTTCTAGAGCGGTTATGACCATAATGAAGGATATGAAAATTTGGGGTTTGGGAAATTGTCATGAAAAGGTTGTATGGGAGGGATGACATGTCAGATGTGGTGAAATTTGTAGATTTTCTTGTTGAAAAATTTTTTAAATTTTAAACCATGTTTTTAAAAAGAAAAAAAGGTCATTGATAACATATTTTTAAAATTAAAGGTTTAAAATAAACTTGTCATGGGGACAACTACAAGAAGGAACACTCAAAGCATTTTTTAACACACTGATAAAAAAGGGCTATTTTAACATGGTGTGTATTTTTGGTTTTTTAAATGTTTTGTTTTTTCTGTGGTAAGGTTTTGGAAATGGCTTATTTTGAAACCTTTTATTTTTATTGTAATTTTTAATTTTGTTTAGTTTTAATGTCTTTGGTATAAAGTTTAATAACAATACTAATGAGTGTGAAAAACAAATTTGGGATTATATGAGAATGTTTTTGGATATAAATTTTTCATAAAAAAATTTGTAAATAAGTGTGACATTCTTAGGATAATTTTTCCTTTGTGTTTTTAAGTTTACTGGCTGGTTTTTAAAAGGGATAATAAACCCACCTGTATGTTCAGGTGGGGCTGTTTTTAGTTACATGAATTTTGGGTGTGTGCGGGTTGGGGCATTTTGGGGGGGGAAATTTAAAACCTTTTTTACTTTTGAACGTTTTTTTTTCTTATGTATAAGTTTAGTGCTGGGAAAAAGGAATGTAAAAGTTTTTTTGTTTTTATTATTTAATGGTTTATTTTTTCTTTGTTTATGAAACCCCAAATTTATAGCACAAATGTATGATGTGTATTGTGTTTTTAAATAAAAAAAAAAAAAAAAAAAAAAAAAAACTCTGATACAGCGAGTGTTTAGGGGAACATTTTATTGTATGAAAAGGTTTGGTATGTTGCAGCTGTGTTCCCAATTACGGGGGACAGCGATTCCCGGGGATATAAGACGGGTGTACAAATTTTTATGGGTTTCACGTTGTGTTTGGGTTTTACGGGGGGGGAGGTTGTAATGTTCCCTGAAAGTCAGGGGGGGTTTGGGGGTTTGTTGGATTTGGGGCGGGGGGCTAAATGTGGGGTTAAATTAAAGGGGAAATTTTGCGTGAGGGTGTGAACGCGGGCGTTTGGAAGGATAAAAACGACGGGCCCGGGGTATGTGGTATCGAGGAATGAGTTGAGGGGAAAGTGAAATGTTTTTGGGGGGTGGTTTTTGTTGGTTTTGGGAAAATGAAAAAAGGTTCGTATAAGGGGTTTTTTGTAGGTTACTTGTAGGTAGGTGCGTTTCCCAGTTGAGGGTTTGGTTCCCCCCTGTATGCCCTGGAAGGGGTAAATTTTGGGGTTTTGATTTAAATAAAATTGAAGTTTAAAAACCCCGGGCGCGTGAGGTTTAGTTTCCCTTTTCTGCCCTTTGGGGTCCCTTCCGTCCCGGTGAGTATTACGAAACAGACAGGTTGTAGAGGGGGGGGGTGTGGATCTTGGAGGGGATGAACAGCGTACCATGTAGTTTACTTTTTGTGAAGGGGTTGAGGAGGTTAGGTTTCTGTTTTTTTAGGTTGGTACAGAGGGGGGGGGGCCTTTGGGGGGTCGGTTTTGGTGCTCCAATCTTTGATATTGGGGGGGTTAACGAGGGTGTCATAAAAGCTTTAGATTATATCATGGGAGATTTTTTTAAAATATATTGTGGGTGATAGGGGGGGGGGAGGGGATAGTGAAGAGAGAAGAAAGGGTTTTTGCAGTAAAAGTTCATAGTACGAGGGGTCGTAAAAGAGAAATTTTTATTTGGGGGGGTGGGGTCAGGCTTTCTCCCGGGGGGGGTATAGAATGCTAAAGTTAGGGATTTCGTAAATCGTGATTGGGTATGAGTGAATGAAGGGGTTTTCATAGGGTTTGGGGGGAGTAGGGGGCAAAAAGCCCGGGGTCGCCTCCCGGGGGGGGGGGGTGTGAGGGGTGTTGTGAATGTGGGTTTTTGGGGAAAGGTTTTCCTGGGTTTTTTTTGGGACTTTATGCATCCCAAATGTGGATGTAGACTCAGGTCCCCGTTATGGTAGATATAACACTTTTCAGAAATTTTAGGTAAAATATAGTAGATTTTTTAAAGTTTTAATTAAGATGTGTAAACAGTCCCTTGGGATAAAATGATTTTTTGAGAAATAAGTTTTTGCGGCATGCAGTGTGTTTTAGTTTGTATTTATGTTACGTGCTGGGTTTTTGCACGATGAGAGATACTTATATCCTGTTTTGCATTGTGCATACAGTGCATATGATTAATGTGATTTTGTGAAAATTTTTGTGTACGTGTGGGTGTGTGTGTGGATGTGGGTGTGGGTGTGTGGTGTGTGGGTGTGTTTGTGTATATATATAAATATATACCCTTTTTTCTATTGTTTGAGCCTTTGTCATGGGTCAGACGTTATGTAATATTTTATACGCATGATTGATTCTTTTTAAAGTTTATAATTAAGGTCTGTACCCTGATACCGGTTTGGTGTTCATGCAAGTTCTTGATGTTAGTTTTAGTCTGTATGGTATACAGACATATTAGACATTTTAGTGACGTAGTCCATTTGTCTGAAAGTTTTATATGGGTGTATTGTAACAGTATAGAACTTGTTATTGTGTTCTAAGCTGTATTCTTTTTCTGTTATTTGTATTTTGGGATATGTTCAGCTGTATTGTTAGGGATAGTATGTAGATTATCTAGTCAGATTAGATGTTGGGTTTTTGGGTTTTTTGATTAATGTGAAGGATGGGATTTAACTGATAAAAACTTCTTTGTATATTTTATGTTAAAGTGTATTGAACCTTTGTCAGATGTCATTTTATGTACAATTTAAAATATATGCAAGGTTTTTTTATATATGTCAATTCATGACCCTGTGACATGTAATTTTGTTTTTAGTTATGTTCTTGATGTAAGTTTTTGTTGTAATATCTTGCGAGCATGTAAGTACAATCCGTTTGTCAGTTAATTTGATTAGGTTCCAAAATTGTTTCTTTATTTTTATGTTAAACTGTATTGGTTTTAAATAAAATATAAAAAAAAAAACAATGGTTACTTAGGTCATACTGTATGTTGTAAGATGGAAGGGATACCTTTAGAGTTTTTATTACATTTTATTTAAAACCAATACAGTTTAACATAAAAATAAAAAATAAAAGGAAACAGGATGGATCTCAATCCTGAAAGTATGTACACTGCCCCCCCCCCCCCCAAAAAAAAAAAAGAGGACCCCGACACAAATGAACTGACACACACGGATTGCACCTATATGCTCGCAAGATATTGCTGCAAAATATACAACAATAACTTACGTCAAGAACATAGCTACAAAGAAATACTGTCACAGGGTCGCCCCTCAAGGAAGGTTCCTTGATGTTGGTGAGGGGCTCTTGATTTTTTTTTTTTATATTTTATTTAAAAAAAAACTTTACAGCTTAATTAATATTAAAAACTCATTCGTCTCTCGACCTCCGGGGAGAGAGGACGCACGCCTAGTAGCTACACCTGCCCTCTGGTGGTGACCTTTAGCAACTGGAAGGCAAAATGGCGTATCGAGTGGGTCAGCGGATCAACACTGTTTGTATACAGCTGGTACGTGGCACGCTCACTGGTGAAACGATGAATACATTGCTACCCGCTATCATCAGAGACGTTTATGGTGTCCCCAACGAGGAAGTATATGGTGTAGCTTTAAATGGGATGACCAGAGTATTCCTGAAACTGAATCGTACCGGCGTCTACGACAAACTTGTTGACGAGTACCAGGAGAGGAAGGTGACTGTGAATTCGGCAGTGGACGTCGTCTTCCACGACGTATCTAGGTACTATACGTGGATGAAGGTGAGAAACGTCCCTTTTGAGGCGACTGCGTATAGTATACAGGAGGTCTTCAACAATTTGGTAAAGTTCATTCAGCTACGATGGAGTATGGAAAGATGGGCCATATGAGGGACGACCTGAGGGTTCTTATACCCTCAAAATGACGTTTGGCTAGGGGCCCATACCGTCCTACGTCATGCTAGTGGTTTCCAGGACGCAGGTCTTTGTACACTATGCCGGCCAAGAGAAGGACCTGTCGATTAGTAGCTCCCCACGACCATATGGCAGCACAGTGCCTAGGAGGCAGGGCCCACCCGGGCTCCCGGTCGTTGGCAGTGGAGCAGCGGCCTTGTGAGTTGATGCCTGAGTTGGGAGATGAGGAAGCAGGGACGAGTAGTCGTTGGAGTGAAGAGGTTGATCGGGAAGTTCCGACGGTCGGTACCTGTGTTACACTCCCGGTAGGCTCGGGGAGCATACAGGAAACCGTCGGGGGCTCCATCAGGAAGGAAAGATGGTCCTCAGGAAGATTTACTGGAGGACGTGTTGAGAGGTTTTTTGGACGGGTCGGGGACTGCCACCTTAAGTGCTGCCGAGGCTGATGTGAGGGAGGGACAGCAGTCTGTGGTACAAACATTGTGTGGAACTCGCTTAGAGCAAGTGGTGGAGGTGGAGGTCCATCAGGAGCATTTGTCGGAAGAAGACATGTGTGTGGGTAGTGGTTCTAGGAAAAGGCCTGCTGGCACGGTTGAGGCCGAGGAGGTACTCACGCCGGGCAGAGGCCGGGCAAAAAGCTTGGGCAAAGGATGAGGAGTTGCTGGACCAAAAGGATCTAGTGGATCCTGATTTTTGTAGTGAAAAGGTAAAAGGTGGGGAGGGAGCCAGGGAAAAGTCTGGTGAGGCGTCGGGTCGACGCACAGGAAAAGGGATGGTAGGCAAGCCACAGAGGCATAGAGGGAAGCCGCCGTTCTTATAAATTTCAGGTGTGTCACTCTAAATGTGAACGGTCTCAAGGCTGAGATCAAAACTGTGTGGTTAGTATGGTTCTTACGTAGGTTCCAGGTGGATGTGTGTTTCTTGCAGGAACACAATCATAAGATTGGTAGTGAGTTGTTGTTGCATGGGTATAAGTTGTACGTTAGTTGTGCTTGGCAGTTGAAAGGGGGGGTGGCGATAGCGATTAAGGAGACCAGCCCCTTGCGTGTCACGGGTTGGGAGGAGGCAGGGGGGAGGGTTGTGCGGGTAGATGGTGTATGGGGTGATAGAAGGGCATGTTTCATAGGAGTGTATATGCCGGCGTCGAGCAATACACGAGTAAAAGCGGATTTTGTGAGGGAAGACTTATTTTTTTTTTATATTTTATTTAAAACTCAGGTACAAAAATATATGGGTACATAATCAATATGTAACAAGATACAGGCAGTGAACAATAATCAACTGTGACTACACAGTACTGAAGAAGCACATATATAATGACAGAACTGGCTGCTGCACTCAAATCAAACACCGCTTGTACGTACTGTGCTTCACATGAAAAGGTGGTCATATATATATACATACATACACATACAACCCACCCAGTAAAGCTTACACTCCCCCCCCATGAAAACGTGCCACTTTCACCTTAAATACACAGTGACAAATCTCTTATACATACACATTTGCAAAAGCATTAAAAACTTCAATGACAATATATATATAAACACAATCCAGCCAGCTAAACGGCTGACACATAATACAAGAAGTCTGAACTGATGGCCACATCCACCCTAGAAACACAATCCACCTACCTCATATACCCTATTAATAATTAATACGTGCACGGTGGTGGTTTTAAGACACTACCGCTGACACTTCACCCCCCCCCCCACATGCCTAGTAACGTGTCTGCCGTCACCACTCATAACCACCAACAGTCCTTGTTTTAGAATTAGCATCTTAAATATCACCCTAAAAAACACGCTACACACATAAACCTACCACAATAATAAATAAATTTACACATTATTCCCTCCAGCAGACAGATTATTTACACTGTCGGAGATAATCTATACATCACATCCTACAGAGAATGGACAACATTAACATCTAAAATATGACATGTGTATCACATGACCTGCTATTGCAGAGATTTACTTAAAATCCTACCCCCCCCCCCCCCCCCCCCCCAATGAAAAAACTGACCAGTTTTCACCTGGCTATACACAAGATAAAAAACTCATTCACTTGAACATATATTATGAAAATGTGAAAAAAAAACATCTGTAACAATATATAAGCAAAACGTCAACATGACTTAAGAAATCGTAATGACACGATTGCAAATAAACCATACCCCCGGTCGGGATTGAACCCGCGGTCATAGAGTCATGTTGACGGCGTGAAGGGACTTGAGCTAGAGTTCGTCACGGCCACGCTAGCTGGAGATTCGTCTGTAAAAACTTGCATTTGTGGTCACAGAGGTGCCTGTGCTAACTTTCCTATGGTGTAGAAATATACCTAGTTGGATGAATCTTATTGTGGCTAGCTGGTCTAGGGGGCTAACGCGACGGGCTGGAGTTTTGAGACTCTATGACCGCGGGTTCAACCCCGGCCGGGGGTATGGTTTAAAGCAAAAACACCCCAGGCAAGACCCTTACATTATATACAATACCAGAACGTTCCACTAGTTAAAAAACGGGTATGAAACCTCATTATTATGACAAGTTACATTGCTCATATATAGGTAGACTGGAGTTTACCCTGGAGAGAGTTTCGGGGGTCAACGCCCCCGGGGCCCCGGTCTGTGACCAGGCCTCCTGGTGGATCAGCGCCTGATCAACCAGGCTGTTGCTGCTGGCTGCACGCAAACCAACGTACGAGCCACAGCCCGGCTGATCAGGAATTTGCCTTTAGGTGCTTGTCCAGTGCCAGCTTGAAGACTGCCAGGGGTCTGTTGGTAACCCCCCTTATGTGTGCTGGGAGGCAGTTGAACAGTCTCGGTCCCCTGACACTTATTGTATGGTCTCTTAACGTGCTAGTGACCCCCCTGCTTTTCTTTGGGGGGGATGGTGCATCGTCTGCCAAAGTCTTTTGCTTTCGTAGTGAGTGATTTTCGTGTGCAAGTTCGGTACTAGTCCCCTAGGATTTTCCAGGTGTATATAATCATGATCTCTCCCTCCTGCGTTCCAGGAATACAGGTTTAGAACCTCAAGCGCTCCCAGTAATTGAGGTGTTTTATCTCCGTTATGCGCGCCGTGAAGGTTCTCTGTACATTTTCTAGGTCGGCAATTTCACCTGCCTTGAAAGGTGCTGTTAGAGTGCAGCAATATTCCAGCCTAGATAGAACAAGTGACCTGAAGAGTGTCATCATGGGCTTGGCCTCCCTATTTTTGAAGGTTCTCATTATCCATCCTGTCATTTTTCTAGCAGATGCGATTGATACAATGTTATGGTCCTTGAAGGTGAGATCCCCCGACATAATCACTCCCAGGTCTTTGACGTTGGTGTTTCGCTCTATTTTGTGGCCAGAATTTGTTTTGTACTCTGATGAAGATTTAATTTCCTCATGTTTACCATATCTGAGTAATTGAAATTTCTCATCGTTGAACTTCATATTGTTTTCTGCAGCCCACTGAAAGATTTGGTTGATGTCCGCCTGGAGCCTTGCAGTGTCCCGCAATGGAAGACACTGTCAGCAGATTCGGGTGTCATCTGCAAAGGAAGACACGGTGCTGTGGCTGACATCCTTGTCCCATGTCGGATATGAGGATGAGGAACAAGAAAGGGAGCTAGTACTGTGCCTTGTGGAACAGAGCTTTTCACCGTAGCTGCCCCGGACTTTACTCTGTTTGACGACTACTCTCTGTGTTCTGTTATGAGGAAATTATGATCCATCGACCAACTTTTCCTGTTATTCCTTTAGCGCGCATTTTGTGCGCTATTTAAAGCCATGGTCACACTTTTCGAAGGCTTTTGCAAAGTCTGTATATATTACATCTGCATTCTTTTTGTCTTCTAGTGCATTTAGGACCTTGTCGTAGTGATCCAGTAGTTGAGACAGACAGGAGCGACCTGTTCTAAACCCATGTTGCCCTGGGTTGTGTAACTGATGGGTTTCTAGATGGGTGGTGATCTTGCTTCTTAGGAACCTTTCAAAGATTTTTATGATATGGGATGTTAGTGCTATTGGTCTGTAGTTAAAATATGTTAAAATATGCTTATATACTAACATGTTTATGTACATCATTACAAAACATGAAGGAATCCTTAGATAAATTATAATCATCGGTGTTCACAATAACACCAAGACATTTTTCTTTTATATTTTATTTAAAACTCAGGTACAAAATATATGAGTACATAATCAATATGTAGCAAGATACAGGCAGTGAACAATAATCAACTGTGACTACACAGTACTGAAGAAGCACATATATAATGACAGAACTGGCTGCTGCACTCAAATCAAACACCGCTTGTACGTACTGTGCTTCACATGAACACCGCTTGTACGTACTGTGCTTCACATGAACACCGCTTGTACGTACTGTGCTTCACATGAACACCGCTTGTACGTACTGTGCTTCAAATGAACACCGCTTTGTACGTACTGTGCTTCACATGAACACCGTTGTACGTACTGTGCTTCACATGAAAAGGTGTCATACATATCATATACATATATATACATAATATACACACACACACATATAATATACACTTATACACATTATAATCTTTATATATGCATATATAACATATACACTATATACATATACACATATACATACATATACCACATACACACTCATTACATAAAATACAACCCACCCAGTAAGCTTAACACTCCCCCCCATGAAAACGCTGCCACTTTCACCTTAGATACACAGTGATAATCTCTCATATACATACACATTTTAAAAGCATTTAAAAACCTTCATTGAGCCAATATATAAACACAATCCAGCCAGCTAAACGGCTTGACACATAATACAAGGATAATGTCTGAACCTGATGGACTCACATCCACCATAGAACACAAATCCACCCTACCTCATATGCCCTATGGTAATAATTAATATCGTGCCACACTTCAACCCCCCCCTCCATGCCTAGTAACTGTGTTGCTCGCCGTCACCACTCAACCACAAACAGTCCTTGATAGTAATTAGGTCTTATAATATATTCACACTAAAAAACACGGCTAACACAATACCTACCACAAATAAATAAATAATTTACACATTATTCCCTCCAGCAGACAGATTATTTACACTGTCGGAGATAATCTATACATCACATCCTACAGAGAATGGACAACATTAGACATCTAAAATAATATGACATGTGTATCACATGACATGCTATTGCAGAGATTACTTACACTCCACCCCCTCCCCAAGTGAAAAACTGACCAGTTTCACCTGGCTTTACACAAGATCAAAAACTCATTCACTTGAAATATATAATGAAAATGTGAAAAAACATCTGTAACAATATATGAGCAAAAAACACCTATGCAAGATCTTTCATTTTACAATACAAAACGTTCCAATAGAAATTATAAAAACAGGTATGAAACCTCATTATTATGACAAGTTTCATTGCCTCTATATAGGTAGACATGTATTATTACAGGTTTAAAATATGCTTATGTACTAACATGCTTATGTACATCAGTACAAACATGAAGGAATCCTTAGATAAATTATAATCCATCGGTGTTCACAATAACACAAGAATTTACTTGAATACCACATTGAATATCACCTCAACCATCCTTCCTCACACAATTCCACTACACACTCACCACAAATTTCAACACACACATCACACAATCGACCTCGGCAACACCCCCCACCCCTGGGCTGCTTGCGCCAGCCCGTTCATTCCCCACTGATCGCTTATAATACCATAAATCCCTCAAAAGGGAAAAGTCCCTGTAGCCCTCCGAGAAATCCTTCTCCACCTTCAACCATATATTCCCTGTTGCGACACTTTGTTCTATAAAAGGATGCTGCATATGGCCATCCTACGTTCATCCGCCCTTTGTCTCTCATTGCCATGATATATACACAAATCAACCATTAAGTAAGCCACTTGCCCTTTGAACTTTACCCCAACCCCACCTACATCTAAACTAAGAGCTCTCAAAACCGACAACCCTTTCCCCCCCACATACCGGATTACTTTCCCTAACCATTCCGCACAATCCTAGGCTTTCACAAAAATAAACTACATGAAAAGCTGATTCATCTACCCACAAACCTGACACATCCCACCCTCCCTTATTCGCCTATTTCGTAAAACAACCCCAGACGGCAATATTCCGTGAAGAAACCTATACATTACTCCCTCACGCGTGGCCGGATGCGTTAACCCTTTTAATCGGCCCCAAATGTCTTCCCATGCGTACATCGGGTACACTCCTTCCGTTGCCACTACCACCCTAGGCCATATCTTCCTCTCCATGGACCCTACCGCATGTTTCTCGGCTCTCTGACCATCATCAATAGACGCAACAACTCCTCACCATCTCTCAAATCTTGTCCCTTCCACCATCTCGAAGATCTCCCTGCAGCATCCCCAACCCTCCACTCCTTCCCCCCGAGCCTTAGCAACCATGTTTCACATATACACACTTCAACCATTCTTTCCCAAATGAATTAACCCCAGCCCTCCCAAGGCCACCGGAAGTGTTACCACCTCTCTTTTCAACCAATCGCATCCTGAACCCCAGATAAAACGGAACAACTCTGCTCAACAATCTCCGGACATCCCCATACACCAAAGGGTACAAAGCTGCACATGCCATATTTTACTGTACAAAAGCACATTGACCACAATGACCCTCTGGTGTAGCGTAAGATGTGTCGGCCTCAATCCTGACAATCTTCCCAATACCCTATTCTACCACACCCTTTGAATTATTCTCCCTCGCCATCTGAGCATTACCCATATACACAACTCCACAAATTTTCACCGGTCCACGACCTCCACCTCACCCCCCCACCCCGCCCTCCTGCCCATCCCATTCACCCAATATCATGAGCTTTGATTTATGCACATTCACTGCCATACCTGTTGCCATCCAAAAACATCTATAACTCTCTCCAGACCCTCCAATCCCTCCCTCCCACTCACTAGGACAGTTGTGTCATCAACGTACCTATGATACTGGGACTCCCACCTCGTATGTCCTCCCTTACCCCTCCTGTATGCACATTTCCACTGCCCTATAAAACGGATTCTGTAAACATGCAAATAATATTTGTGGGCAACGGGCAACCTTGCCTCAATCCATTTTTT
>NW_026468905.1:0-12838 GCF_026875155.1 Cherax quadricarinatus | reverse complement strand
TGTTTTAGATTTATTAGATGAGGGGGAGGTGCCTTCAGGTCATTCCCTCTAGAGCTGTGTTGAATGACAGCTTCCCTCTAGAGGTGCGTTGAATGGCAACCATTCCCTCTAGATCTACGATGAATAACAACCATTCCCTCGAGAACTACGTTAAATGAAAACCATTCTCTCTAGAACTGTGATGAATGGCGAAAAGTCCCTCTAGAGCTGGACTGATTGACAACCATTGTCTCTAGTGCAGCGCTGAATTATTTCCAATCCCTCTACAATAATGCTTGATGACGCCCATGCCTTCCAGGTCTAGGGAAACTACCTGTCTACATTCTAGAACAAACGAATGACCGTAGATTGTAAACACCTCGAGGTATACCAGCAGACTATTTAACAAGATTTAAAGAGAGACAATTGGTGAAATTTCTGATTTCAGAAGACAAATAAGGTCTGATAAGCACGGTCTTCCCTTTCACTTGTGCAAATATGGAAGACAATACTTGTTAATCTGAACTTCTGCATGTTTGCTCTCGTAAGTTATACGTCTGTGAACACATGGAACCTCTCAGCTCTGTGGCAGAGAGCTTGACTCACGGAGGAAGGACACGGGGTCAGAGCTAGACGAAAAAAAAAATCGCACAATTTTGCGAAGTTTTCGAGCACTCTGAGGCGTTTTCTGTCATATTTGAGATAATCTTACGATATTTAAATAACAGAATATTATATTGTTCAGAAACACACAAGTTATCGTAATTTTACATCACACTTTCTTCCTCAAGTGAATTTTAATATTTAATATTTCACTTGATTAATAACAAACGTTTATTAATTGAACGTCGTAGAGCCTCAAGCTACGATGACTTGGTAAAACTCGACCCAGAGCAACACATCGTTTATAAAAGTGATTTGCTCTGCATAGTGTGTCCTTCTACTACATTAGAGACCAATACCTGTCATCCCACACCCGAGACCAATAAGGGACGGACAGAGACCACTGGAAAAGTCTCCTAACATCTGCTCCAGCTCATCTAGCATCTAGCTCATCTGTTGTGCGTCGCATCCCGGGGGAAACAGCACTAAATGGAAATAAGTTACGCTGATTACCTTTATTGAGTTATCCTTCTTACTAACCCTCCGGATTAATAAGTCGTCTTCCACTACAGTTCATTATACTGAGTAAGACATCATAGATGTAGTATCCAAACATGGGAACGCACGATCGCCATTATGGACACTGTGTTTATGACTTACTCGCCATGGATTCAAACTCCACCCGTTCCGTGGTTTATCTCAGAGGCATTTAATAACAGCAGTGACAACCTATGACACTTGTGCGACACTTGTGAATCTTGACTGAAGAAATATTTCCTAAATACAGATTCCCAAGTGTTGCACAAGTGTCTCAGTCTTCAACCTGTCAATTTTCTAAACCATTACATCGCCATTATGCACATTACCTGGGGTAAAAATTAATACACTCCTTCAGAACAAACAGTAATGTTAATGTCCACCGCGAGAATACAAAATAAAAATGTTTATGAGTGACATGATCCCAAGACACATTTTTCAACGATTTTCTTCCACTGTTATGAGGCGTCCAACAAGTAATGATTATCAAGAACACTTGGAGTTTGCAGCCACCTGACCTGGCCGGGCGATGGTGGCGCTGGCGACTGTCTAAAGAATGAGAGGGGGATTCAGTCCTCGGAAGGAGGCTCCAGCCTTCATTTTTTCAAGGTCAGAGGCTGCAGTTTCAACCTTGGACACGTGCTGCGGAATGTGTTGCGAGGTCAGGGGAGGGGTCGTTGAGACATCAGGCAGAGAGGTAGATCAAAACTGAGAAGCATTAGACAATGCTCAGTACAAGGACTGTTCTGTATTCATGCTCTGTACGACCCATACGGGTTTAGCGCTTGCTTTCTTAATGTACAATAATAATAATTTTTACCCAATGCCAAAACCCCCACCAAAGGATCAATTTCATGGAGATTTAAACAACAGCTACAACCAAGGGCGCTATCCTCTGCTCCCTTCTCATCTGATGTCAGCAGCCAGTAATATGTATCTTAAATTAATATTCCCAATAAATCGTCTTAAACTGGGGAAGAATAAGGAATTAAAAAAATAACAAAAACACGCACAACCAACTCAAGCTTATGATAAGCCCCTACCACCTGAACGCCCACCACCACAATAACCCGCGACCACTACACCGAGACCCACGGCCACTACACCGAGACCCACGACCACTACACCGAGACCAACACCCACGACACCGAGACACACCCCCACTACACCAAGACCCACACCCACTAAACATCCACAGTCAATGCCCCCGAGACCAACTCCAGCCACTAAATCAATATACATCGCTAAATTCTTCTTCGGGAAAACTAGTTCTTGTTGAGTCGTTTGAGACCACTCCGGGTAGCTTATCTACAAGCACTTAAACCTGACAGAACGAACGCCACTAATAAGTATTGGGCACCTTGGCATTCATCAATGACTCCTGCGCTGCCGCAAGAAGCCATCATGTGTGTTTTATAGCACACACAAACACGTCAATTGAACGGTCGCTTTGAGATGCTCGACAAATGAGTAATTTTAGATTTGAAATTAAGACGACATGCTTGACTCCGTTGATACCACGCACGTGCCTGAACCAGAAGCTAGTGGCAGGAGACGCTCACTGATGTCAGGACCCAACCTTGGTCTACCAGCTTCTCGTTGTCTACTAGAACCTAGCCTTGGTCTATTAGCCTCTTCTTTTGTCAACTAGAACCTAACCTTGATCTATCAGTATCTTGTCAATTATTTTGCCACCACTAAAACCTCACGTTGGTTTACTGGCATCTTTTGTCCATCACCACCTTCTTGTATACTAGAAGCTAGGTTTGGTCCCCCCAGCATCTTGGGCATCTGAGGTACAAGCTTGAAAAAGCTTCGTCTCAAAGTAAACCACTGCCTTAGTGAGGTGTCCACTTTGATTCTGTCTTTCTTTAATGAGAACCTTGTTATGTCCCTGGTACTCCCAGTGTTCTGAAGGTCAGGTAGTATTATATACCCTGGCACTCCCAGTGTTTTGAAGATCAGGTAGTGTTATATACTCTGGTACTCCCAGTGTTCTGAAGGTCAGGTAGTATTATATGCCCTGGTACTCCCAGTGTTCTGAAGGTCAGGTAGTATTACATGCCCTGGTACTCCCAGTGTTCTGAAGGTCAGGTAGTATTATATGCCCTGGTACTCCCAGTGTTCTGAAGATCAGGTAGTGTTATATACCCTGGTACTCCCAGTGTTCTGAAGGTCAGGTCCTGTTATATGACCTGGTCCACTGCAGTATTCATGACGACACCAGTTCAGTCACACCATTAGCCGCATGTGAGTTATTCTCCCAAGTTTGGTGGCGTCAATTAGAGGCTGCAGCTGCTGGTGCATTACTAGCAGCGGTCACCAGGATGCCGCGATTAGAAAACACGCTCGGTCTAAATATGTCAAAAACAAAATGCGAATACTTCATCTAAATCTAGTAGATGACACTCTCGCCATATATGTGGCTGTGGAAACTGCTGAGATGATCTTGATAACAAGTCAGGGTCTGCTTGCAAGGCGGCTCTGTTTATTAACCAAGGAGAGAATTTTATTTTGAGAATTATTATTGTCTGCAGATGGACATGTTGGGCTAGAGTAGGGAAAAAAAAACTCATTTGGTGGCGCAGTTAAAACTGCAAATGTCATCAGTCCAGAAGTTCCAACCTTAACCTTCAGGCGACAACGTCTCGGCTGAGTCGTGAGCGACCCCTTCAAGGTGAGGAGGATTGTATTTATGGGTGAGCATTGTTATTGTTGTGGTGAGGGATGGGTGAGTCACTTTTATTGTGTAGGGATGAGTGAACACTGTTACTGTTTGTGAGGATGGGTGATCACTTTTATTGTGGTGAGGGATGAGTGAACACTGTTACTGTTGTGGTGAGGAATGGGTGAGCATTTTTATGTGGTGAGGGATGGGTGAACACTGTTACTGTTGTGGGAGGGATGGGTGAGCACTTTTATTGTGGTGAGGGATGAGTGAACAATGTTTACTGTTGTGTGAGGAATGGGTGAGCACTTTTATTGTGGTGAGGATGAGTGAACACTGTTACTGTTGTGGTGAGGGATGGGTGACACTTTTATTGTGGTGAGGGATGAGTGAACACGTTTACTGTTGGGGTGGGGAATGGGTAGCATTTTTATTGTGGGAGGGATGGGTGAACATTTTATTTGTGGGGGAGGGGGGGGTGAGCATTTTTTATTGTGGTGGGGTGATGAACACTTTTAAATTTGTGGTGGGGAAATGGGTGAGCACTTTTTTGGGGTGGGGATGGGTGAACACTTTACTGTTGTGGTGAGGGAGGGGTGAGCACTTTTTTGTGGTGGGGGATGAGTGAACCTGTTACGTTTGGTGAGGGATGGGTGATCATTTTTTTGGGGGGGAGAGTGAACAGGTTACGTTGTGGTGAGGGTTGGGGAGCATTTTATTGTGGGGGGGGATGAGTGAACACTGTTACTTTGGGGTGAGAAATGGTGGCTTTTTTATTGGGGTGAGGATGGGTAACACTGTTACTGTTGTGGTGGGGAGGGGTGAGCACTTTTTTTTGGTGGGGGATGGGTGAAACTTTACTGTTGTGTGAGGGAGGGGTGATCACTTTTGTGGTGGGGGAGAGTGAAAAATGTTACTTTTGTGGTGGGGGATGGGTGAGCACTTTTATTGTGGTGGGGATGAGTGAAACGTTACTGTTTTGTGGGGATGGGTGACACTTTTATTGGGTGAGGGATGGGTCCACTTTTACTGTTGTGTGAGGGATGGTAAGCAAGTTAATATGGTAAAGAGTTGGTTTCGGGGTCAACCAGGGTGGGCAGAGCCCCACTGGCCAATAACCATCACAGCGGGTTTGATCGGAACTTGGCGAAGGTAATGATCATTTCCTTTGTAAACTTTGACAAAATTTCCAAAAATTTTTCGGCTCTCTGGTTGGTATCTGCCAGATGAAACTTATGGTCATATCTGTTTTTTCCTATCCTATTGATTTTTATTTTTTAACCCCGCCGGTGATATTTTGGGGTTTGATTCTTAGGGTTGATATCAGCTTGTTGCCCCCACAAGCACCGATAAAACAACACACCCACACATACACACACACACACCAACCCAACCATACACACACACAAAAACACACACACACACACACACACACACACACACACACAACACACACACACACACAAAACAAAAGTGACTGAGTACGTCCCTGCTTAATTTCCCTTTAAAAAATTTTCATCCTGACGTACAAAACAAGAAGGGCTAACTTTTGTTGCCCGGATAAACAAGTTAACAGGGCGGTGAGTCCCGGGGGTCTGTAACCGGTCCAACACCTCAGTTTCACACCGCTGCAAAACATTTTAGATTATTTATTTTTGCTATTATTTTTATTGTTTTTGTCTTTCAAAAATTTCTGAAAAAACGCTTTGTTGCTTTTTTAAAACGGCAAAATTTTGAAAATTGGGTTTTTAATTATACGAAAGTGAAATTCAGGGGTACCTATCCCCACTACAGATATAGTCCATTAATGTTCGGGCTGCCCCTCCTGGTCCCCTAATACACACTACGATGACTAACTGTATCACTGCCCGTCCATTACCCCCAACGTTCATATCACTGCCGTACTCGTGAGTTAGTCAAAAAAACCCCGCAAAGAAGCAGGAGGGGGAAGGAGATTCAACATAAAGTTAATCCAGGGGGAACCTGCTGAACATGGCAAATTCCTTTTAAAACTAGTGTAAACCCACTGAAAAAACTCTAAGAACACAATAAATTTCTTTTTCAATTCTGTAGCACGATTTGACGATAAAAATGGACGAATTTTGATGCAATTTCGAACCGTCAATTTTCAAAAATTCTCTCTATTTTCTCATAATTCCCACAATGTCTGGGAAAATCTGCTAAATTTTAAAACCCTTACATTTTTTTCCGATTTCTTTTAATTTAGCATTTTGAAGAATCCACACAATACGGGGAAACTTTTTCCTACTTTTTTTATTTTGGGGTTCATTTGTTTATTTTTTGTTTTGTGTGTTTGGTGTGTGTGTGTGTGTGTGTGTGGTATGTGTTTGGTGTGTGTGTGTTGTGTGTGTGTTTGTGTGTGTGGGTGTGTGGTTTGGGGTGACACACACATTAAATTTTTATATAATATATATAAAATTAATAAATATATATATAATTATATATTTATATATATATAATATTATACAAGAGAGACGTTACATACAAGGGAGGTGGGGGTCCTTTGCTGCAATGGCTAACACATGCCCTGGTTGAGGAGGATCTGAATTATTTACAATTGAACGGGGTTCCCATTTTTGCCGTGTACGTGGGTAAGTCAGCTAAAGGAGGCACAACGTTTTATCTTTTTCAGGGGAAGCGCTGAACATCCCTTACAGAAGCTGAAAATTTTTGGATTTTTTAAACTTTTCCCCCTTTTAAAAAAGATGGAGAACACAGTACGGGGGTTTTAAGCGAACCTGGGGCCTGAGACCCTTTAACCCGAGTGAACTCAAGCTCCACATTTGAAACACCAACATGGAGGAGAAGACAAAAATGAAAAACATAAACCCCCACCACTAAAAAGCAAAAACGGACAGGATATCGGGAAACGTGATAATTAAACATCTTGCAGAAAGCGATAAGTCTAATGGAAGTTAATACACGGAGAAAACACCTGGGAACTGTGACTATTGGAGACTTCATAAATCAGCATGTTAGAGACCAAAAAGAAGAAGAAGAATGAATTTGAGATAAAAGGGTATAAAAAAAAATCATTACAAAATACCCGTAAAAGCCGTTTCACACGATGATCAATTTGAATATTTTGTAGACGAGAAGTTAGAGAAAATCAAAATGGGCAACTGACAAAAGCCACAGAAGCGAAATACTAGGCATTAAATAATCTAGCTGGATAAAAAAAATAACAAAATTAAATAATACGGAGAACATCCATGCAACAAATGAAAGTTTGGGAAGTGAAAACCATAACACAAGAGTGCTATGGGGCGGGAAAGTATAACCATCAATACTTTTAAAAAGCAGCTAGGCTTGTACAAATAATAACGATGATTATAACCCGCACTGGAGAGACAGCACCGACAATGAAAAACAGTAAATGTGGGGTGGAGAAAACTCCTCAGGGGGCAAGCGCAAGGGGGGAGCCCCCTCTCTTTTTTTTTTCACACTGGCAAAGAGGTAAAAAACCAAAGAGGGGTCAAAACCCTTTCCCCTCTTTCCATTGCAAATGGAGAAGATTGAAATATATCAAAATTTTAGGTTGCAGTTAAATTAGGGATCACTGGTTGCAATAAAAATGACTATGACCGGTTCCAACATATAAACAAGAGATATAGCAGAACCCAAAAAATTACAGGTCGTACCATCCTATACAATGCAAAATGTTGATAATCAAAGACTTTGGGTAAAACCCCTCCTGGGGTCTACCTAGGGGTATTCCCGGGATCAACGCCCCCGGGGCCCGGTCCATGCCAGGCCTCCCGGTGAAAAGGGGCCTAATCAATGAGGCTTTACTGTTGGCCACGTAGCCCAAACGTAAAAACCATACCCCGGTGATTCGGTCTGATTTAAGTATCTGTCCAGCTCCCCTTGAAAGCCCCCCGGGGTCTTTTGGGTAATTCCCCTTATGGTGGGGGAGGTGTTGAACATCTTGGGGCTCCTAACACTTTTTGTGTTTTCTTTTAGTGTACAAATAAGCCCCTCTTTTCAGGGGTGTATTTGAGGGTTACCGCGGAAAAAACGGGGCTGCAGGGAAGGAAAACCCTGTCTCACGAGTCTTCTGGAGTTTTGAGAAAAATGGATAAAAAATAAGAGGAAGTGGTTGATTTTTATTCCGTCCGTGGGAACGCCTTGAACGAAATTACAGAGGTTGCTACCAAAATAAAGGGAACAAGCGGGACCAAAGTTAAGTGTTCAGGGGGTAAGAAATATTAGGAACAAAACTGGAAACTGTAAGGAGTTGAGAGGGAAAAAGGGGAGACAAGGGGGGTTTCCCCAAGGTTCATTTTATTCGCCCTACCACAGTTACTGATTTGCATGTTTTTTCGAAGACGTGAAGTATAAGTCTCCAAAAGATTTTAAAAGTTTGTAACCACTGCCAAACAAGTAGCACTAAAATTTCACCCCAAACGGGGAAAGTCTTGAAGTTGTAGAGCTAAGAAACCGCAAGAGAACAACGGGAAAAGAAACAAAAAAAAATTCTCACCCGATGCAAAAAATTTACAAACGATCCGTCATAAACAACAAGACATAGAATATTACCCCAAGAAGTCCACCCTGCTCGTGGCCGTGCAAAAGCTCGAAAAGTTCCAAAGGTTTGGAAACCCAAACTAGCCCCGGAACTGAGGATGCCTGGTCGATTAATAAATAAACCCCAACAATTTTGGAAGAGAAAATGCGGAAATAAATAATCGGCCCATAAAATACTGGAGTCAATAACCATTGGGGACAAACACTGACATGGGGCGTGGACACAGGAGACGCAGACAAAAGCAAAAATTGCAGACGAATCACAGGATCTGGAAAAATTTTTAAAAAAAAAGAAAAAAAAAAGCAAAATCCCTAGCCTTCACAGGTAAAAAACTCTGGTATAACGGGTGTTATGGGTGTGATATTGGGGTGTCACAACACTTTTGTCTTTTGTAATCATTTTTGTAAGTGTGAATTGGAATTTGTGATTTTCCTCATTTGTGTACCTTAAAATAATTTCCACTTGATTGTAATGTTTTAAAAAAATATAAAAAAAAAACTGGAACAAACACAAATAAATCGCACATAGAGAAGAATTTCGACGACGTTTTGGTCCTAAATTTTGGACCATTTACAAAGCATATTGACTTTGTATATGGTCCAAAGGGGGTGAAACGTCGTCGAACCGCCCCTCCCCAGTGCGGGGTTTTTTTTGTTGTGAATTCTTCATTCCAGAGCTTTTCAAAGGGGGAATTAAGGCAATAAGTGTGGTGGGAGTAAACCAGTACACCCCTTTCAAAGAGAAAATATGAAAGGGGGCAAAGGCTTGAATACAAGCAGACAGTGGCCGCGCGCGCGCGTACACCGACTTACGCGCTTCTTAGCTAAGATAATTTATATGACGTTTACTGGGTTTTTTTCAATGTGAAGCAACAAAGAGCGAAAAACCGGGAGTGACGGACGCCAACCCGCCCTAGCCAACCCTTGTACAGTCGACGGACCAAGCGGAACACTGAGATCTGTAAAACCCGACATCACTGTGTGCAACATTTAAAAAACCTTTTAAAAGGTATGTAACTTTTAACATGAACATACTAAAAAAGTCGTTTATTTTTTAACTCAAAAAAAAATTTTTATCGTTTTAAAAACCGAAATTGAAAAGTCTTAACGGGGTTTAATTAATTTTGATATTAACCAAACTAATCCCTTCGTAATTTTTAATAAAATAAAACAACTTACAATACATCGGGGGGCAACTAACACGTCACGGTTTAAAATCAGTGCCGGATCAGCCGGGCTGGCTCGTCGTTGGCCCACGTGCGGGGCCAACAATAAAGCCTCGTTGATCAGGCCCCAAACCCCCAGGAGGTCTTGGTCAGGACCCCCCCCCGCGGGGGATGATCCCCGGGAAAGCCCTCCAGGGAGACTCCGGTAGGAGGTACTAGAAGTTATTCAATACACTTGATTTGGGGAAAGTGAAGTGGTTTAGACTTGTTCATGAATCTTAGGTAAGAGCGTGTATCATACGGTACCGTAAGGAGTGTTCATAAAGCGGTGTAAAGCTTCTTTTGCGTGGGGGGAGGGGAGGTTTTCGGTCTTGAAGCGTCTTCATGCGTGGGAGAGGATGGTTTTTCGGGGCTGAAGCTGTTTCTGCTGGGGAGCGTAAGGTTGCGGTGCTAGAGCGACTTCATGCGTGGGAAGGGTATGGTTTCGGTGCTAAAGGTCTTCGCGTGGGAAGCGTATGGTTGCGGGGCAGAACTGTCTTCTGCGTGGGAGAGCATATGGTTGCGGGGCTAGAACTGCCATCGTGGGAGAGCGATGGTTGGGTGCAGAAACTGTCTTCTGCGTGGGGGGAGGATGGTTGCGGTGCTAGAAGTTCTTCATGCGTGGGAGGGGTATGGTTGCGGTGCTAGAAGCTGTCTTTTGCGTGGGAAGCGTATGGTTCGGTCTAGAAGCTTTTTTCATGCGTGGGAGAGCGTATGGTTGCGGGGCTAAAGCTGTCTTTATGCGTGGGGGCGATGGTTGCGGTGTAGAAGCTGCTTATGCTGGGAAGGGGATGGTTTCGGTGCTTTGAGCTGTCTTTATGGTGGGAGAGCGTATGGTTTTTCGGTGCTTGAAACTGTCTTCATGCGTGGGAGGCGTATGGTTTTCGGGGCTAAAGCGTCTTTTGCTGGGAGGGTATGGTTCGGTGCTAAAGTGTCTTCATGCGTGGGAGAGCGTAGGTTGCGGTGCAGAAGCTGTCTTCATGCGGGAGGCGTAGGTTGCGGTGCTAAAGCTGTCTTCATGCTGGGAGAGGTAGGGTTTCGGGCTAGAAGCTGTCTTCATGCGTGGGGGGAGCTATGGTTGCGGTGCTAGAAAGCTGTCTTCATGCGTGGGGGAGCGATGGTTGCGGTGCTAGAACTGTTTTATGCGTGGGAGAGGTATGGGCGGTGCTAGAAGCTGTCTTCATGCGTGGGAGAGCGTATTGGTTTGCGGTGCTAGAAGCTGTCTTCATGCGTGGGAGAGCGTATGGTTGCGGTGCTAGAAGCTGTCTTCATGCGTGGGAGAGCGTATGGTTGCGGTGCTAGAAGCTGTCTTCATGCGTGGAGAGGTATGGTTGCGGTGCTAGAAGCTGTCTTCATGCGTGGGAGAGCGTATGGTTGCGGTGCTAGAAGCTGTCTTCATGCGTGGGAGAGCGTATGGTTGCGGTGCTAGAAGCTGTCTTCATGCGTGGGAGAGCGTATGGTTACAATTACGTACGTTTATCATTGTATTAATATTGGTAGAATTACCAACAATATGTTAAGTAAAAGGATACTTATGTAACTAATGTGACATTTTATTGTGGCAACGTTTCGCTTCCCAGGAGCTTTGTCAAGCTGTTACGGCTTGACAAAGCTCCTGGTGAGCGAAACGTTGCCACAATAAAAGTCACATTAGTTGCATTTGTGTTCTTTTACTTAATTAACGTTTATCATTACAAGAACAGTAGCTTCGTGTTCGTGTTCTCCAGTCTTGAGAGTTTTGCCAAGGATTCCATCAACTGCATTTTAGATCACACTCCTAGATTATGAGCCTCAAGAGATATATGCAATTGGAATTGTCAATATAATAACGGTATACATACGACAAGTTGACAAGACACATATGCAACACTTATGTATCTATTTTAAAACGTTTCGCCTACACAGTAGGCTTCAACGGTTACGTATTTTTATTTGCGAAACATTTTGGAATAATGACACGTAACTGTTCCATATATGTCATACTTATCAACTGGATTTGTAAATTACCTTGCTAACAAATATTAAAAACAGCAACATAATATAACTTGAAGGCTGGAGCAGCGCAGACCTCCCGGCTACATCCCTCTGTGCTCTTCAATACAATTACTGCCCCATGGCACAACTTTGACAATTTATGTTTAACAATAAAATGGTATAAAATACCGACAGGTTGTTAGGTAAGACACATATGCAACAGTTAGGTATCTTTATTTCTAGTGACCTACGTCTCACCTCCTGGCGCTATATAATGCTCCATCCTATCACTTCAACTCCATATTGTTACAGACTATGGAACAATACTCTTCTCCAGACTGAGGGACTGACCACCTCAAAACTTCAAGGGTGATGGACTGATTACATCGTCTTCAAGTCTCTTCTGCTTCTATCAACTTTTCTGTACTCGACTGAAGAAGACTACTGTGTAGGCGAAACGTTTCGAAATAATGATACCTAACTGTTGCATATGTGTCTTACCTAACAATTTATGTTTAAATAACTCGTTCTTCCGCGACTCTACGGTAAACATCACATATATTCGAAAAAAAACCTACACGGTTTTAAGGCTGCACATATATAATCTTGGAAAAATATTGTCTATTCACTAACTACAGTCACAAATTCTGCATTCATCCTATTCACGAAAATAAAAGATAAATCGATTGGGTCTACCTACCTACTTGAAGTCTACCTGAAGAGTTATCGTAAGGGTTCTTGAATGGAGATATCGTAGGATAAGGTAGACACACTTGTAGGATGGTAGGTGTATTGTCAGACTGAGATGAGAGATGGAGCCCGGTGCCTAGCCTGTTCACGCCTTGTAGGTCTGCCGCCGAGTGAGGACGGGACAGGGGGATCACTGCCCATGTGTATCCCTATGACGTCACACAAAGCCAAAGGCCTACGAGGGATCTCGTGTCTAAAGCACAGGGATGATACTAATATGCTATGCTATATAATACTGGGAATACAGGGATCAGCAACTATGCTGACAGCTCGGTCATGTTACGTATGTCGTCCCGACATACACTACTATACTATAGGCTGAACAGGCAGGCGGATCTGGGCTGATTCTATACAATAACAAATTCATATATAACTTAGAACTAATGGATGGTACAACATGATTTGACGTAATGGGTGTTAACGTAATCATTACAAACTATAAGAACAAATCATTATAACAATATGGATGGAATTGATCGATCGATCTGTATTCATGCACTCTACGGATTCTGAGGAAGAATAATTATATACAAAGAAGTGTTAACAGAAAGGCGATTCGGTGCACAAAATCTTG
>NW_026468904.1:0-12356 GCF_026875155.1 Cherax quadricarinatus | reverse complement strand
ACATTAAAAACCAAGTTTTTTTCTTAATACCAAGTCTATTTAAAAAATTTATCAAGGTCTTGCAAACGAGACTGTGAGGTTGAATATTCAGGCAGTTACTACACAAATAACACCTTACAGACAAAGCACGTTAATATTTTTGTGAAAGCACCCGAAACACAATTTTTCATGCACAAACTATATATTAAATTTAGCTTTTTGGTTATAATTATTATTATAATGCTGTGGGCGGCCGTCAGCATTCAGGATGAGCGCGTAGTGGTAATGTGAAAGTGCAGCAAAGCGTAACCCAGTCAAGTGAGGGGTGATTAACAGTCAGTGGCGCTGTTGTTACCCTCTTAATTGGCTATTTCCAATCTGACTCATCATTTAATAGTCCTTCATTTACTATGATGCTCGTTAAGACAACTCGAACATATGTCGGCGCCGCCACTTCTGTGATCAGTTTGACTCTTCAGACTGGAGAATGTAAAGAGTGCAAATATGCGTTTAATAATGGTCAAGGGAAATAGACAGTAATTGCTCGGGCAATGTGCAGTGCGTCGTGCCTTCCTGCCTCGTCAAGTGCCTCAAATTATACAAGGCCAAGCTTGAGAAAAACTACACATTAACATAACCTCAGGTCTAAGGGCTCCATAAACGGTGCCCTGAATATTAACCAGAATCCAGGTACATGAAAAATAAAAGTTGCCTTCTACCCCAGAAACTGCATTCGCATCTTTGCATTTATACAACACTGAATAAAAAGTAGATGGAAATACAGTAATGTATCTTGGCTATATTTGGAGTACTTGTTTGCGAGATAATAGCCTATTTTAAACCACTCTCTGGACTCTCACTCCGGGTATAGTTGCGAGATGAAGTTTAATATTTAATCTCCGAGGAACGGGGGAAAATTGTGCGCATACTCGAGTTGCAGAATACTGAAGATGCTCAAAGTATGTTCAGTATTGGAAATAAAAATAAATATTATTTTTCATGGTAATGTATCATAAAGAAAAGTAAAGTATTTACTTTGGGTCACATGGACAATCGTTGGTCCATTTCCCGAGCCACAATTTGACCAGGTGGAACACTGATCATCTAGGTAAGTTAGGCCACTGTTGGATCACCATCTGCACTACTGTTGGACCAAAACTGGATAATGTTTAAATCCATTGAACCATGAGAAGCACCGCTGAATCACCGACTCCAATGCTGGGCAACTGTTGAGCCACCTTCTTCAGCACTGCTGCTACTGGGTGTAATTGCGTTGGGGGGCGTAATAAAAGACGTTAGACTGTTGCGAAATGCGAGAGCTTGACTCGAAAAGTAACGTGCGTCTCGCCGTTAGCAGACGGAAGGTTGAAGCCTGCACCACTCCCTGTGACGAATGACCAACACTGATTTAAGGCTTCACACAAAGTGTTGAGGGAAAAGTTACCAGACCATGACGCACTCGTTTAGTTTCTCACTAAATTGTTTATTGTATTTTATTCCGACAGTTTAGTTTAATATGTTTATTATGCACCCCATACCCATCCTGTGGGCGGTAGTCAAAAGATTACAGAGGTACATAATGGGTCCAGGGACTGGGCCTCAAAGTTTTGATAGTTGAGCAAGTTACAGAGGTAATGAATTCACAATTTACAAAGGTAATGAACTCACAATTTACAAAGGTAATGAACTCCAGGTAGGTCTAGTCACAATCATGACAAGTTACAAAGGTATTTACAGTTACAGAGGTAACAATGGGTCCAGGGACCGGGCTCCAAGTTTTGATGGCTGAACTGGGTTACAAGGTAATGAACTCACGGGTTTACAAAGGTAATGAACTCACAAGTTACAAAGGGTAATGAATACTGAAAAATGGTTACTTACGTTTATACATGGCTGCAGTCATAAACAAATTTTAGAGTAATGAGCAATTCACACTTCCACACCCGGTCACAACTGTAGTGAGTTATTGGTGCAAATGCTGATTGCTGAGTTTCTCTTTTCTCTCACACACACCACACACACACACAACACACACATAAAAATTTTCATACACACACACACATAAACACACACACACAACACACACCCACACAACTCATACACACACACGCACACACACTCATACACACACACACACACACACACTCATACACACACACATCATACACACACACACACTCATACTCACCACACACAACACACACACACACACACACACCACACACACACCACACTCACACACTCATACACATACACACAAAACACACACACACACCCCAACACACACAACACACACACACACACCAAAACACACACACACAATGCACATATGTGGTAATGCTTTATTTACAGTTAGCAAAGTCAGGGTATTTCTCCAGAATGGTCTGTAATATACCACTGTGGATAAAAAAACTTAGCCATTTCTTGAACACTTTGAGTGAGTTGTTTCAAAATTCTTTAAATTTTTTATCGCACTCCAGTACATAATGACGCGGGGTGTGAACAATAATCCATCTGGCAAAGTTTACATTTTCGTTTGGCCCTACATCTGGTGGTGGTGATTTAACCTGCCAAAGATACTGTAACCCAGCCGGGCCGGGGCGGTAAGTGACATCCAAGAGTCTGCTTATTTTGTTGGATGCACCATAGACATGTGGCTCCTCCTGCATGATAGAATGATGATAAAATGGACTCACTGGTGTCAATCTCCCTGACCCTTAAGTCCATAAAATTCAGCTGAAGTTCTTTTCGTATTATGTTCTCAAACTACTACCTGACAAGCCAAGATTGTAATCTACTCCTTTCTTTTGAAAGCATACAGTTTAGCAATTTATCAGTTCTATCAGGCATCTAAAAGACCAATGTGAGATGGGGAATCCACAGCATGTGCACTCTGACTCCACTGTCCACATCCTACATCCCTGTGTCTGGCTTCTGACACAAGCATGCCACAATTTATGTTTAAATGAGTTGAGAGCATTTATGGATGAGAGAGAATCAGTTACAATTAAACTGTCAATTTTTGATACATAGATGCATTTCAGTGCAGGAGTATGGCAAACAGTTCTGTCTGAAGGGTAGAGGCCCCAATTATTGATGCGTGCTCCAATTTCTTTAAGAGAGCCATCACTCTGTACGAAAACAGCAGCACTACCAGCTGCACCAGTGGATTGGTGAACAGAACCATCAAGGGAAATAATTTGCGAGAGTGTGTGCTGTGTGACTAAGTTATCAATACAGCTTAAGGCCTCATTGTTTGGCTTCAAGGCGAAGTTTGGTTGTGATTAAGAAGTAGTTTGGGGGGAAATGGGGAATGGTAGTTTTTGGGAAAGGGGGGGGGTTTAAAATTCCATGGAGCGGAGAAGTGCCCCCTGTTGCCTTACTTGACATAGATCATATATCTGATTCATGCGGAGGTCGGTTCCAGTCTTTTCGATCCATCTGGAGGAGTGTTCACCAGTGCTGAGGAAAGTTTGGAGGGCTTTGTGCAGGGGTTTGAATGAGCTTGCCTGAGCATATTAACCCCAATTAGGATATTTCTTTCATAACACGATCTCTGATGCTTGGAATATCAAGTTCTTTTTTCATATTTAAAATTTTGGGAGTACGAGGCATCCTAGGATGATCCTCAATTGCTTCGTTCTGCAGTTTTTCCAGCCCTCCAAGTTCCAGTCAGACACAAGGCAAGTAGTGGCGCAGCATAATCAACCAATGATCTAATTTAAGCAAGATTTACATCATTTTCACAGTTTTAACATTAGCACCATACCTGGGGTGAAGCCTTTCCACAACTCTAAGTGCTCTTAGTCGTTCTTTGTATTGGCGACAAAGTCTTGTTACACAGGTCCAAGTAGTGGAACCTCAAAGCCTAGATACCTGTATCTCCTTACATACTCTAGAAGAGACCCATCATGCAATTGGATCTGACGAACTGTGCCTCTCTGTCGAGGAGGACGCCTATTGAGTATCTTTGTTTAATCAGTAGAGATTATCAACCCCAGGTCCTGACACGAGGCTAGACATGATTTAAAAAGTTTTTGGGTGTTGGAGAATCCGGTGGTGTGATTCATATATCATCAGTAAAACTAATCACATAATTAAGGGGGCTGACTAGGCATAGCATTAAGTAATGCATTAATTAGAATATTGAACATGGGGGACTGAGCACACCTCCCTGTGGGGTTCTAATTCAAAGTCTTTAGTTACACTTCTATGTCCCTGGAACAACACAGACGATTTTCTGGGTTTGGGCAGATAGCCTTTAATCCAGCGGAGAAGCCATCCTCCAACTTCCTTCTGGCAAGTTCACTAATTATTACATGGGCGGTTGGCTACATCGAAAGCGGATTTAAGGTCAAGGAAGGTAGTGTAGGAGCTGTCAGTGTGCAGGGTGAGAAAGGTGGCTATGCAATGATGCACGCTCCTTCCATGCATGAAACCATGTAACCGGGGAGACAAAAATTGTTTGATTCTGTACATGAGACGATTAAGAATCATTCTCTCAAATGTTTTACACAAGCAGCTAGTAAGAGATATTGGGCGAAATGCATTTTGTTGATTGGGCTTAGGAATTGGAATGATGAGGCTGTTGGTCCAAGATTGAGGGAGCTCCCCAGTTACATAGCTCATGTTATATAATTCAAGTAATGGATTACCTGGTATTCCGACAGCAATCACAAATGATAGTAAACTGATTTACTTTCCATTTTCTCTCAGATACCTTAAGATATGATTTGTTTTTTATATTGTTAGGAGTTTATGGAAGGTAGTGTTTTAAGTCTTGAACTAGTTTCTTGAAGGGTTGGTCTGGAGTTTATGGAATTTGGAGGAACTTTAAGGGAAAGCTTAAATTAATTTTTTCTTGAAGGGCTGGTCCAGAGTCCATGAAAAGTGGAGGTAAGTCTTACGGAAAACACACACACACACACACACACACACACACACACACACACACACACACACACACACACACACACACACACACACACACACACACACATATATATATATATATATATATATATATATATATATATAGTATATATATATATAATGTCGTGCCGAATAGGCAGAACTTGCGATCTTGGCTTAAATTGCAACGCTCATCTTGCCATATAGGACAAGTGAAAATTTGTGTATGCAATAATTTCGCCAAAATCATTCTGAACCTAACGAAAAAAATATATTTCACTGTGCTTGTTTAGTATTAAATTATTGTAAACAAATCTAAAATATATTTAGTTGGGTTAGGCTAAAATAAATTGTTCTTATTATAATAAGGTTAGGTAAGTTTTCTAAGATTGTTTTGGTGCAAAATTAAAATTTTTTACATTAACATTAAAGAAAAAAATATATTTTTAAATGTATAAGAGAAAATTTTAGAAAGGACTTAATTTTAAATGAGTTCTTGCTAATTGACCAGTTTTACATATTCGGCACGATATATATATATATATATATATATATATATATATATATATATATATATATATATATATATATATATATATATATGTGTGTGTGTGTGTGTGTGTGTGTATACAGTGGAACCTCAAATATCGAACTTTCTTCGGTCCAGAAGGCTGTTCGAGTGCCTTTACCGAATGAATTTATTCCCATCAGGAATTATGTAAATTAGATTAGTCCATTTCAGACCCTCAAAAATACAACTATAAAAGCACTTACAAAAATACACTTACATAATTGGTTGTGTTGGGAGCAGTTCGATTTTTGAGGTTCCACTGTATTATATATATATATATATATATATATATATATATATATATATATATATATATATATATATATAATATATATATAATGTCGTGCTGAATAGGTAAAAGTGGTCAATTAGCATGAACCCATTTAAAATTTAATCTTTTGTAAAAATTTTCTCTTATACATTTAAAGATTTTTTTTGTTTGTTAAAATAAAAAATGACTTTATAACAAAAGAACCTTAGGAAACTTACTTAACTTTTCATAACAAGCGCAATTTAATTTAGCCTAATCCAACAAAATATATTTTAGATAAGTTTATAATAATTTAATAATGAACAAACACAATGAAATATATTTCTTTTCGTTATTTCGCTAGGCTCAAGTTGTTTGTAGGATTGTTTCGTCCGGTGGTTTAGAGCGTCGTGACTTTTCGCTCGCCATGAGGCGGGCTAAAACAACACAGGTTCGATCCTCCGCCTTGCCGCAGTGATGTTATATATTTTTATATATTAACACTTCGGCCGTCTCCCACCATGGCAGGGTGGCCCGAAAAAAAAAAGAAAAAACTTTCATCATCATTCACTCCATCATTGTCTTGCCAGAGGGATGCTTACACTACAGTTATAAAACAGCAACATTAACACCCCTCCTTCAGAGTGCAGGCACTGTACTTCCCATCTCCAGGACTCAAGTCCGGCCTGCCGGTTTCCCTGAATCCCTTCCCTTGCTCACACTCCAACAGCACAAGTCCTAAAAGCCATTTGTCTCCATTCACTCCTATCACACGCTCACGCATGCTTGCTGAAAGTCCAAGCCCGTCGCACACAAAAACCTCCTTTACCCCCTCCCTCCAACCCTTCCCTCCACTACAGATTTACACTCCAAGTCATTATATTTTGTTCCAACATTTCTACATGTCCGAACCACCTCAACAACCCCTCCTCAGCCCTCTCGAAAGTAGTTTTGGTAATCCCACACCTCCTCCTACTTTCCAAACTACGAATTCTCTGCATTATATTCACACCACACATTGCCCTCAGACATGACATCTCCACTGCCTCCAGCCTTCTCCTCGCTGCAACATTCATCACCCATGCTTCACACCCATACAGGAGCGTTGGTATAACTCTACTCTCATACATTCCTCTCTTTGCTTCCATGGACAAAGTTCTTTTTCTTCATGGACTCCTCGGTGCATCACTCGCCTTTTTCCCCTCATCAATTCAGTGATTCACCTCATCCTTCATAAACCCATCTGCTGATAGATCCGCTCTTAAATATCTGAATACATTCACCTAATCCATATTCTCTCCCTCCAATCTGATATCCAATCTTCCATCACCTATTTTTTTTATCCTCATCACCTTACTCATTCCTATATTCACTTTGAATCTTCTTCTTTTACATACCCTACCAAACTCATCCACCAACCTCTGCAACTTCTATTCAGAATCTCCCAAAAGCACAGTGTCGTCAGCAAAGAGCAACTGTGACAACTCCCACTTTGTGTTAGATTCTTTATCTTTTAACTTCACACCTCTTGCCAACACCCAAGCATTCATTTCTCTTACTACCCCATCTATAAATATATTGACCAACCATGGTGACATCACCCATCTTTGTGTAAAGCCTGCTTTTACTGAGAAATAATCTCCCACTTTCCTACATACTCAAACTTGAGCCTCACTATCCTCGTAAAAACTCTTCACTGCTTTCAATAACCTACCTCCTATTCCATACATCTGCAACATCTGCCACAATTCCCTCGTATCATACCTGCCATATATATATATATATATATATATATATATATATATATATATATATATATATATATATATATATATATATAGGTAATATAATATGAAGAACAAGCACTGTGAAAAAATTGTGAAATTTCAAGCTCTCTCGTGATTTCTCACATTATTAACAGTTCGTTGATGTGAAAAAATCTCGAGAGCTCTTGGAATTTCACTATTTTTTCGTAGTTATATATATATATATATATATATATATATATATATATATATATATATATATATATATCTTCAGGAGGTTGCAATGTTGCAGAAATGAGTAGGAAGTCCAGGTAAATTCGTTCAAGGGAACGACTCTAGCTAGAATGAGATGGTATCAAGCAGATCAGCGCAAGGTGACAGAAAAATACAGGTAGGATAGTATTACAGTAAAATATATATAATAGCTCATCAGCACTGAATATTTAGTAATGACCTAGCGACCACAACCTTAGTGACGTGTCAAATATATGGTATCATTATAAAAGACTTCATTATCCTGATCTCAAAAACATTGGCATTAATCAGTAGGACAATTCCTCTTGTCGCTTGAAAAGAAAATGGGTCTATAAGAGGCAGCAAGAGGGAAACGATCCTATTTTCAGGGGCTGACCCACCTTGCAACACGAAAGGTCTAGAGCAACCATTCAACTCGCCCTGTGGTTGTTTCATGTAATATATATATATATATATATATATATATATATATATATATATATATATATATATATATATATATATATTATATATATATATTGTGTGTATGTGTGTGTACTCACCTATTTGTACTCACGTATTTGTGGTTGCAGGATTCGATTCATAGCTCCTGTCACCTCCTTTTCACTGATTGCTACTTGGTCCTCTCTCTCCCTGTTACATGAAATTCATCAAACCTCGCCTTAAAACTATGTATGGTTCCCGCCTCCATTACGTCACTTTCTAGGCTATTCCACTGCCTGACAACTCTATGACTGAAGAAATACTTCCTAACATCCCTTTAACTCATCTGAGTCTTCAACTTCCAATTGTGACCCCTTGTTTCTGTGTCCCATCTCTGGAACATCCTGTCTTTGTCCACCTTGTCTATTCCGCGCAGTATTTTATATGCCGTTATCATATCTCCCTTGACCCTCCTGTCCTCCAGTGTCATCAGGCCGATTTCCCTTAACCTTTCATCGTAGGACAATCCCCTTAGCTCTGAGACTAGTCTTGTTGCAAACCTTTGCACTTTCTCTAATTTCTTGACGTGCTTGACCAGGTGTGGATTCCAAACTGGTGCTGCATACTTCAGTATGGGCCTGACATATATGGTGTACAGAGTCTTGAACGATTATTGCTGCATAGCCCTTGTGGCTTAGCGCTTCTTTTTAATTATAATAATAATTGAACGATTACTTACTGAGGTATCGGAACGCTATCCTTAGGTTTACCAGACTGCCGCACGCTGCAGCATTTATCTGACTGGTGTCCGCCTCAGGAGATGTACTCGATATTATACTCGCCCCAAGATCTTTTTCCTTGAGTGACGTTTGCAGTCTTTGGCCATCTAGACTATACTGTGTCTACGATCTTCTTTGCCCTTCCCCAGTCTTCATGGCTTTGCATTTGGTAGGGTTAAATTCAAGGAGCCAGTTGCTGGACCAGGCTTGTATCCTGTCAAGGTCTCTTTGTAGTCCTTCCTAATCCTCGACCGATTTGATTCTCCTCATTAACTTCACATCATCTGCAAACAAGGACACATCTGAGCATATCCCTTCCGTTATGTCATTCACATATTCCAAAAACAGCACAGGTCCTAGGACTGACCCCCTTTGGAATCTCGCTTGTCACAGGCGCCCACTCGGACACCTCGTCACGTACAATGACTCGTTATTGCCTCCCTGTCAGGTATTCTCTGATCCTTTGCAGTAGCTTTCCTGTTATGTGTGACTGATCCTCTAACTTTTGCATTAACCTCTTGTGAAGAACTGTGTTGAAGGCCTTCTTGTAGTCCAACAAAATGCAGTCTATCCACCCCTCTCTCTCTTGTCTTACTTCTGTCACCTTGTCATAAAACTTCAGTAAGTTTGTGACACAGGATTTTCCTTCCCTGAAACCGTGCTGGTTGTCGATTATATGCTTGTTTCTTTCCAGGTGCTCCACCACTCTTCTCCTAATGATCTTCTCCATGACTTACATACTATGCACGTTAGTGACACAGATCTGTAGTTTAATGCATCGTGTCTGTCTCCTTTTTAAAAAATTGGGACTACATTTGCCATCTTCCATACCTCAGGTAGTTGCCCAGTTTCAATGGATGTGTTGAAGATCTTTGTTAGTGGCACACACAGCACATTTGCTCCCTCTCTAAGGACCCACGGAGAGATGTTGTCTGGTCCCACCGCCTTTGAGGTATCAGGTTCACATAGCTTCTTCACCTCCTCCTCCTCGGTTATGTGTACCTCATCCAGCACTTGTTGGTGTACCTCCCTGTTTTGATTTCCTGGAGTCCTGCCTCTTTCCACTGTAAATACTTCTTTAAATCTCATGTTGAGGTCCTCACATACCTCTTGGTCATTTCTTGTGAAGTCCTCATCCTTCCTCAGTCTTACCTGGTCCTTGACTGTTGTTTTCCTCCTGATGTGGCTATACAACAGCTTCGGGTCAGACTTGACTTTCGATGCTATGTCATTTTCGAATTGTCGCTGAGCCTCCCTTCTTATCTGTGCATATTCGTTTCTAGTTCTTCGGCTGATCTCTTTATTTTCCTTAGTTCTTTGTCTTCTGTACCTTTTCCATTCTCTAGTACATCTAGTTTTTGCCTCCCTACACCTTTGGGTGAACCAAGGACTCGTTCTGGCCTTCCTATTATTTGTTTCCCTTGGGAACAAACCTCTCCTCTGCCTCCTTGCATTTTGTCACATAGTCCATCATTTCTTTTACTGTGTGTGTGTGTGTGTGTGTGTACTCGCCTAGTTGTACTCATCTAGTTGAGGTTGCAAGGGTCGAGTTCAAGCTCCTGGCCCCGCCTCTTCACTGATCGCTACTAGGTCACTCTCCCTGAATCGTGAGCTTTATCGTACTTCTGCTTAAGGCTATGTATGGATCCTGCCTCCACTACATCGCTTTCCAAACTATTCCACTTCCTGACTACTCTGTGGCTGAAGAAATACTTCCTAACAACCCTTTGATTCATCTGTGTCTTCAACTTCCAACTGTATCCCCTTGTTGCTGTGCCCCATCTCTGAAACATCCTGTCTTTGTCCACCTTGCCAATTCCTCTCAGTATTTTGTATGTCGTTATCATGTCCCCCCTATCTCTCCTGTCCTCCAGTGTCGTCAGGTTGATTTCCCTTAACCTGTGTGTGTGTGTGTGTGTGTGTGTGTGTGTGTGTGTGTGTGTGTGTGTGTGTGTGTGTGTGTGTCTGTCTGTCTGTCTGTCTGTCTGTGTAGCGCCTAGTAAACCGAATCGTTTAGTTTGGCCTATTAAGCAGGGGTCTATTTTTCCGAATAAGCTGAATGACAATTTGTTCTTGACATAAATAAGCGGAAATCGATCTGATCATTACGAGGAAAATATATGTCAATGATTTTAAGTAACAGCAAATAGATTTATATTAACCTACGGTATGTAGCAGAATTTAACTTAATGTTAATTTTAGCGAGGTTAGGTGAGGTTTTTATGTTAATATCGGTTCAAAAATAAAGTTCTTTATATCATTGTTAATACAAAAAATAGTTATCAATCTGTAATTTTTTTTTTAAAGTTTAGTTTTTAAGGGAGTATGGCCTATTCGGCAAATTCGGCTTATTTGCACATAATGCAAAAATGATTTGTTTACGGGTTATTCTGGGTATTCAGCTTCCATCTTTGTTCTTGTTCTGGTCCTTTTCATGTCAACTTTTCCTTGTCCTCCCATTTCATGCCCATGCCCTTTCTTCCTGTATCAGGAGGCCATATTTATTCAGCATTTCTCTTAACTATTGCCACTTATCTCTGTATTCCTTTTCGCGAAAATTCCTTAAAATTTCTTAAGTTTTATGGGCTTGGCTTTGGATTGGCATGGACTGGATTTACATGTTTTGAATTAACCTTCATTTATGTTCCTGGAGTTCACCTGGAGTCGTTTCCGGAGGTCACCGCCCCCAGGGTTCAATCTCAAGGCATGCACCACAACCCGGTTGATAAGGCACTGTTTTGAGGAATCTGTCGAGTTTCCTATAGAAAATAGCTGGGGTTTGTTGGTAATTTCCCTTATGTATGAAGGACGGGCGGTGAAGAGTCGTGATCCCTTAACATTTATTGGATTCTTTCTGTGTGCTCATCGCTCCACTGCTTTCCATTGGAGGTGTCTTGAGGAAGTAATTTCTGTGTGTACATATGGTATTAATCCCTCCAATATATTCCAGGTGTAGAGTATGATGTATCGTTCTCACCAACATTCTAAGGAGTTCTTGGGTTTTAAATGCTCTCAGTAATTTAGGTGATTGGTTGAATTTATACGAGTGTGAAGGTTCTCTGACATTTTACAGCTCAGCAATTTCGATTGCCCTGGAAGAAGCCGTGAGTGCACAAAAATACTTCAGCCTAGAGAGAATAAGTGACCTGAAGAGAGAGTCATCATTGACATTTTCTTGTTTTGAAGGTTCTAGTTATCTAGCCTATCATTTTTCTTGCAGTTGCTATAATAACGCTGTAGTGTTCCTTGAACGTGAGATCTGGCATTATCACTCTTGTGCAAGACAGGTATACAATACCGACAAGATGAAAGTTAAGACACTTGTGCAACATCTGGTTATCTTTATTGTAGACGTTTCGCCATCCAGTGGCTTTATCAATACAAAATCTTGGACATAATAAGAAATACGAAGAACTATATAC
>NW_026468903.1:0-11045 GCF_026875155.1 Cherax quadricarinatus | reverse complement strand
AGGAAGGACAGTAAGGAGTGAAGACGAGTAATCAGCCCATCCCCCTTGAAGTCGTGGGAATTTGGGTGGCAGTCCTCGGCTGGGAATTTATTTCCCATGTCGGGAAAACATCGAAGATAAAGCGCAGTGGGAGACTTAAAATACGTGGGAAAGGAGAGGGAGGTGGGAGTAGATATTTTGAGGTGTAGCCATGAGAGGTCAGGTCCCCCTCAGATCCCCATTTATTTGAAAGGGTTGTTAAGGGTTTTTCTGTAAAAAGAGGCATGTGTCGCGTGTCTGACAGAGAACATCAAAATGGTTAGCCCCAATAAGCTAACCTCCGTAGTGGGAAAATTTATGGAATCTAATTGCGGGGATTTCGTAGCACTTAAAAAGCATAAATTAAAACGATTTAGCATGGTTTTCAAAGGGGGGGTTTCCCTGCCTTACGAATTTTTTAATTTTTTACAAAGGTATTTGGGGAGGTAGATAGGGTAATGAATATGAATTGTGATATGGACTTCAGAAAGGGCTTTTGACGGGCCCCAATCAGAGGCTTTTGGGAAAATTAGGCAAAGGAATAGGAGGAGAAATTTTTTCCCTGGATAGAGGATGGAAAATAGGCAGCAGGGTTGCAAAAAGGGGGGGAGAAATCAGAGTGGGGGAAGCGTCGGAGAGGTTGTTCCACGGGGTCAGTTTTGGATGCTTTTCCCAAAATCTACAAAACGACTTGATGAGGGCATAAAGAGGACATCGGCAAGTTTCCCGTGACACCAAAATAGGCCGCGATTCATTTGACGGGGACATTCGAAGCATGGGGAAGATTTGAATGAGTGAGTGGTCGGAGAAGTGGCAGATGCAGTTTAATATAGACAAATGCAAAGTTCTAAATGTTGGACAGGACAATAACCATGCCACATATAACTAATAATGTAGATCTTAATATTACGGATTGCGAAAAAGATTTAGGAGTTCTGGTTAGCAATCTGAAACCAAGACAACAGTGCATAAATGTTCGCAATAAAGCTAATAGAATCCTTGGCTTCATATCAAGAAGCATAAATAATAGGAGTCCTCAGATTGTTCTTCAACTCTATACATCCTTGGTTAGACCTCATTTAGATTATGCTGCACAGTTTTGGTCACCGTATTACAGAATGGATATAAATTCTCTGGAAAATGTGCAAAGGAGGATGACAAAGTTGATCCCATATATCAGAAACCTTCCCTATGAGGATAGACTAAGGGCCCTGAATCTGCACTCTCTAGAAAGACGTAGAATTAGGGGGGATATGATTGAGGTGTATAAATGGAAGACAGAAATAAATAAAAGGGATGTAAATTAGTGTGCTGAAAATTATCTAGCCTAGACAGGACTCGCAGCAATGGTTTTAAGTTGGAAAATTCAGATTCAGGAAGGATATAGGAAAGTACTGGTTTTGGTAATAGAGTTGTGGATGAGTGGAAAAACTCCCGAGTACAGTTATAGAGGCCAGAACGTTGTGTAGCTTTAAAATATGTTGGATAAATACATGAGTGGATGTGGGTGGGTGTGAGTTGGACTGATAGCTTGTGCTACCAGGTCGGTTGCCGTGTTCCTCCCTTAAGTCAATGTGACCTGACCTGACTAGGTTGGGTGCATTGGCTTAAGCCGGTAGGAGACTTGGACCTGCCTCGCATGGGCCAGTAGGCCTTTGCAGTGTTCTTCGTTCTTATGTTCTTATGAGCGAGGAGAGAAGGGGAGAAGGGAGGGGAGGGGGAGGGGAGGGGAGGGGAGGGGAGGGGAGGGGAGGGGAAGGGAGGAGAAGGGAGGAGAAGGGAGGAGAAGGGAGTAGTGAAGGTGGGGAGGGGGAGGGGGAGGGGGAGGGGGAGGGGGTTGGAGGCACGCCAGCTGGAGAGGAATGGAAAGGTTGTCAGGCGGAGGGATCGCCCTCTTTACCAACTCCTTTACTTAACTGATGGTTCAACTCTTAACTCTCAACTCCTACTGACTCTCTCTCTCTCTCTCTCTCTCTCTCTCTCTCTCTCTCTCTTAGAGTAGGTCCCGCATTCCAGTCAAACTTCCAAAGAAACCTAACGTTGTTGTTGTTGATTATTATTATTATATTATTATTATTATTATTATTATTATTATTATTATTATTATTTATAATATTTATTATTATTATTATTATTATTATTATTATTATTATTAATAATATATATTTAAAGTTCAGGTGGTGTGGGTCATTGAGAACTAAGACTGGTGAAGGCTTGCTCCTCCGTCCACCAGAGACGCTGTTTTCTTGGCCAGTCTTCCCGCCTACAGTTAATATGCCTAGGAAACAGCGTCTCGAGGATGTAGGTACACGAGCGGTTAAAGAATCAATACGTGAACAAGAAAGCAGAAGAACTAAATCCTCAGGATGGGTCCCAGTCTCTTATACCTCTCTCTCCCTCCCTCTTTCTCTCTCTCTCTCTCTCTCTCTCTCTCTCTCTCTCTCTCTCTCTCTCTCTCTCTCTCTCTCTCTCTCTCTCTCTCTCTCTCTCTCTCTCTCTCTTTACTCTACTGTGAAGGTAAAGGGTTTCAATCCCTTATAGTACTTTCTCTAATTCTACTAGGATTCCAATCGTTTGCACTACATTGCCTCGCCCTCCTTGAAAGCCTCTTATACGACAGAAAAATAAGACAGTGAGAAGCTCCACTTTGACCAGACGACCTCAGCAGAGAGTGACTTGGATCCCCCATCTAAACTCCGGCAATGTCGAGTCTCGTGCCATAAATTTGCGGGATTATGCTCCAAGTTTGCCAATTCTTAGTCCCGAGTCCACTTGGAGAAGTTAAGTGCTGGAGTTGTCTCAGCGGGAGCATCTGAGACAAGGCCTGAGGGAATTGTCACGACCCCTGGTCTGTAGAGATCCTCGGCTGAGGAAGGTGCAAGGGGGAGTCTGTCTGTTTGCCCTGGCTGTTGCTGTTTTTTTTTTTCTCTGTTTATTTGTTTGTCGGTCTTTGCCTCGATCGCATCTTGCACATGATGTCCATTTTTACTCTCTGAATTACATAAAAGACGAAGAATTACTGGAGAGGGAACAGAGAAGGGCTACACACTCGTACCATCACTGGAGAGGGAACAGAGAAGGGCTACTACACTCGTACCATCACTGGAGAGGGAACAGAGAAGGGCTACTACACTCGTACCATCACTGGAGAGGGAACAGAGAAGGGCTACTACACTCGTACCATCACTGGAGAGGGAACAGAGATCAGCTACTACACTCGTACCATCACTCAAGAAAGCTTAAGAAATACTCACAGCATTCAACCATCGTTTTTCTGTCTTAAGAAACAGAGACTACGAGATCACCTTCAGACCTTAAAAATACAGAAGAGCTTTGACACACTCAACCACGAAGAACTACTGGAGGTACTGAATGAGTCCATAACCCGATATAATAGAAAGAAACTGCGAGGCAGAAGATGCAACGTAAACATACGCAGTTTTTTACAAACATAATTATAGCAGAAAGGAATAAATTCCCTGTTAATGCTATAAGCGGGAAGTCAACACAGTCACTTAAGAACCAGGTGGACAAGAACTGTGCGAAGTACTGAGTTCAACTAGATACACAGTGCCTTAGTGGGAGGAGCTACCAGAGCCATCAGGACCACAAGCACAGTCACAGTGCCTTAGTGGGAGGAGCTACCAGAGCCATCAGGACCACAAGCACAGTCACAGTGCCTTAGTGGGAGTTGCCAGAGCCATCAGGGCCACATGCACAGTCACAGTGCCTTAGTGGGAGGAGCTACCAGAGCCATCAGGACCACAAGCACAGTCACAGTGCCTTAGTGAGAGGAGTTGCCAGAGCCATCAGGACCACAAGCACAGTCACAGTGCCTTAGTGGGAGGAGCTACCAGAGCCATCAGGCCAAAGCCAGTCCAGTGCCTTTGGGAGGACTACCAACCTCAGGCCCACAAGCCAGTCACAGTTTTTAGTGAAGGATTGCCAGAGCCATCAGGACCCAAGCACAGTCACAGTGCCTTTAGTGGGAAGTACCAAGCCATCGGGGCCACATCCCATCACAGTGCCTTAGTGAGGGAGTTCCCAGACCTCGGGGCCAAGTCAGTACAGTGCCTTAGTGAGGGGAGTTGCAGCCATCAGGCCCACAGCTCTCCAGTGCCTTAGTGAAAGTTCCCAGAGCCAAAACCCACGTCTCATCACAGTGTTTTAGTGAAGGAGTTGCCAGACCCACCCACATGTCACACATGCCTTGGGGGAGGAGCTCCAATCTCAGGACCACAAGCACGTACAGGCCTAAGGGGGGAAGACCAGAGCCATCAGGACCACAAGCACAGTCACAGTGCCTTAGTGGGAGGAGCTACCAGAGCCATCAGGACCACATGCTCAGTCACAGTGCCTTAGTGAGAGGAGTTGCCAGAGCCATCAGGGCCACATGCTCAGTCACAGTGCCTTAGTGGGAGGAGCTGCCAGAGCCATCAGGACCACAAGCACAGTCACAGTGCCTTAGTGGGAGGAGCTACCAGAGCCATCAGGACCACATGCTCAGTCACAGTGCCCTAGTGAGAGGAGTTGCCAGAGCCATCAGGGCCACATGCTCAGTCACAGTGCCTTAGTGGGAGGAGCTACCAGAGCCATCAGGACCACAAGCACAGTCACAGTGCCTTAGTGGGAGGAGTTGCCAGAGCCATCAGGGCCACATGCTCAGTCACAGTGCCTTAGTGAGAGGAGTTGCCAGAGCCATCAGGGCCACATGCTCAGTCACAGTGCCTTAGTGGGAGGAGTTGCCAGAGCCATCAGGGCAACATGCTCAGTCACAGTGCCTTAGTGAGAGGAGTTGCCAGAGCCATCAGGGCCACATGCTCAGTCACAGTGCCTTAGTGGGAGGAGTTGCCAGAGCCATCAGGGCCACATGCACAGTCACAGTGCCTTAGTGAGAGGAGTTGCCAGAGCCATCGGGACCACATGCACAGTCTCAGTGCCTTAGTGAGAGGAGTTGCAAGAGCCATCAGGGCCACATGCTCAGTCACAGTGCCTTAGTGGGAGGAGTTGCCAGAGCCATCAGGGCCACATGCTCAGTCACAGTGCCTTAGTGAGAGGAGTTGCCAGAGCCATCAGGGCCACATGCTCAGTCACAGTGCCTTAGAGGGAGGAGCTACCAGAGCCATCAGGACCACATGCACAATCACAGTGCCTTATTGAGAGGAGTTGCCAGGGCCATCAGGGCCACATGCTCAGTCACAGTGCCTTAGTGGGAGGAGTTGCCAGAGCCATCAGGACCACATGCACAGTCACAGTGCCTTAGTGAGAGGAGTTGCCAGAGCCATCAGGACCACATGGACAGTCACAGTGCCTTAGTGAGAGGAGTTGCCAGAGCCATCAGGACCACATGCACACTCACAGTGCCTTAGTGAGAGGAGTTGCCAGAGCCATCAGGAATACATGCACACTCACAGTGCCTTAGTGAGAGGAGTTGCTAGAGCCATCAGGGCCACATGCTCAGTCACAGTGCCTTAGTGGGAGGAGTTGCCAGAGCCATTAGGGACACATGCTCAGTCACAGTGCCTTAGTGGGAGGAGTTGCCAGAGCCATCAGGGCCACATGCTCAGTCACAGTGCCTTAGTGGGAGAAGTTGCCAGAGCCATTAGGGCCACATGCTCAGTCACAGTGCCTCAGTGGGAGGAATTGCCAGTCAGGGCCACGTGCTCAGTCACAGTGCCTTAGTGGGAGGAGATGCCAGAGCCATTAGGGCCACATGCTCAGTCACAGTGCCTTAGTGAGAGGAGTTGCCAGAGCCATCAGGACCACATGCACAGTCACAGTGCCTTAGTGAGAGGAGTTGCCAGAGCCATCAGGACCACATGGACAGTCACAGTGCCTTAGTGAGAGGAGTTGCCAGAGCCATCAGGACCACATGCACACTCACAGTGCCTTAGTGAGAGGAGTTGCCAGAGCCATCAGGACCACATGCACACTCACAGTGCCTTAGTGAGAGGAGTTGCTAGAGCCATCAGGGCCACATGCTCAGTCACAGTGCCTTAGTGGGAGGAGTTGCCAGAGCCATTAGGGCCACATGCTCAGTCACAGTGCCTTAGTGGGAGGAGTTGCCAGAGCCATCAGGGCCACATGCTCAGTCACAGTGCCTTAGGGGGGAGAAGTTGCCAGGAGCCATTAGGGCCACATGCTCAGTCACAGTGCCTCAGTGGGAGGAATTGCTCAGTCAGGGCCACGTGCTCAGTCACAGTGCCTTAGTGGGAGGAGATGCCAGAGCCATTAGGGCCACATGCTCAGTCACAGTGCCTTAGTGAGAGGAGTTGCCAGAGCCATCAGGACCACATGCACAGTCACAGTGCCTTAGTGAGAGGAGTTGCCAGAGCCATCAGGACCACATGCACAGTCACAGTGCCTTAGTGAGAGGAGTTGCCAGAGCCATCAGGACCACATGCACACTCACAGTGCCTTAGTGAGAGGAGTTGCCAGAGCCATCAGGGCCACATGCTCAGTCACAGTGCCTTAGTGGGAGGAGTTGCCAGAGCCATTAGGGCCACATGCTCAGTCACAGTGCCTTAGTGGGAGGAGTTGCCAGAGCCATCAGGGCCACATGCTCAGTCACAGTGCCTTAGTGGGAGAAGTTGCCAGAGCCATTAGGGCCACATGCTCAGTCACAGTGCCTCAGTGGGAGGAGTTGCCAGTCAGGGCCACGTGCTCAGTCACAGTGCCTTAGTGGGAGGAGATGCCGAGCCATTAGGGCACATGCTCAGTCACAGTGCCTCAGTGGGAGGTTACCAGAGCCATTAGCGCCACATGCTCAGTATAAATCTATGAACATTGGTGAGTAAGCCCAATTTGCTTTTTATATGTTAGAAAACACGATAAAAAATTACAGTTTGCCGGTATGTGAGGGAGGACAATGGAAATAAGTAAAGGACCCCAATGGAAATGAGTCACTCTGTCCGACTTTCTTGGGTTATCCCAGGTTCTCTACACATATGCTGCTATGTATGATAATCTATATAACTGTATTTGTGTACATCAGAATAAACTTACTTACTAGGAGCAAGAAGTTGCCTGGTACAATCGCTACCTCGCTCAACCACTCACTGAACTCGCACTAAATCTACATCACTCACACGGCTTGTTAATACATACAACAGATGGGGTAATCTGAAGTCGACTGATTCGTGTTGTCTGTCCACGAACAGCAGATTCGTCAGCTGTCAAGTTCAATCTCTCCTGTTAATTCCAAATTATATTTTTCACTATGTTATGTGTTTTATGTTGTTGTCACACCTTCCGTGGCTGAAGGGTTGGGAGAGAGAGCCGTCTGTTCTTCCATTCTTGACTCATACACCTATATAATACCGACAGTCCTTAATCTAGATGGAAACAGAGAGTTCTTCTCAGGTATCTGTCTTTCCCATCTCTCTCTCTCCTCTCTCTCTCTCTCTCTCTCTCTCTCTCTCTCTCTCTCTCTCTCTCTCTCTCTCTCTCTCTCCTCTCTCATCTCTCTCTCTCTTTCTCTCTCGCTCTCCCTCTTCACAGAAACACACAAAGCCAGACAGGAATTAATGTTCTTCATTGTACCCGCTCCACTCCTCTGCGCCTCTCCCTAAGAGAGCAAATTACAAGTCTTCTGAACGAGTGTCGTGTTGGAGCAGCAGTGGTAATGACTCAGTGTTTCTTTATGCCTGGCTGAGGGAGATGTGTTTAATTGTCTTGGCTGAGGGAGGTGAGTTTAATTGTCCTGGCTGAGGTAGGTGAGCTGAATTATCCTGGCTGAGGTAGATGAGTTTTATTGTCCTGGCTGAGATAGATGAGTTTAACTGTCATGCTGAGGTAGATGACTGTAATTGTCCTTGCTGAGGTAGATGAGTGTAATTGTCCTGGCTGAGGCAGTTGAGTGTAATTGTCCTGGCTGAGAAAGGTGAGTGTAATTGTCCTGGCTGAGGCAGGTGAGTGTAATTGTCCTGGCTGAGGCAGGTGAGTGTAATTGTCCTGGCTGAGGCAGGTGAGTGTAATTGTCCTGGCTGAGGCAGGTGAGTGTAATTGTCCTGGCTGAGGAAGGTGAGTGTAATTGTCCTGGCTGAGGTAGGTGAGTGTAATTGTCCTGGCTGAGGCAGGTGAGTGTAATTGTCCTGGCTGAGGAAGGTGAGTGTAATTGTCCTGGCTGACACAGCGCCTGCCGACAGGGCTTAAACTGCGGCTTGACGAGTGTCAATCTCTCGACAGTGGAGTTATAGCAGAGGTTAGTCTAAGCGTCCCCAGACTTGTTTCTCTACATATAACTGCATTCTGAAGGTCTGGAGGTGAAGTGAAATAAATCTCGATGGGAATCGTAGCAGGTACGATTCTGCAGAACATCTATGAGCGACAAGCATAAGAGCTTTCTGTACAAGGGGCTCATACGCTCAGGGCTGACTAATATAAGCTGTCAAATGCGCTGGTCACACCGGGTGACAAGTAACACAGTGGTGCTACTCAAGGGTCTGGGCTCAAGACCACACTGGACACACGGAAAACTTTACACATACCCACGGTACATACGGTACAACATGGCTTAAACTAGCAAATGATGCTTTTCTGTGCACAAAATTGACACTAAGCCATACACTAATATGTGAGAACACTGACTGAGAGGAATTAATTAACACACGATGTTACGGCCCCCTGCCAACTAGCGGTTAAATAGTTAACCTGCTGGCCGGCAGTACCACTGGGTACGTCATCAAACCCATTGTGGGACTGCTGAGCCGGCCTTAGAGCATTAAGTACCTGAACACCTCACGGTACGCATCTAAGCAGTAGGTACCTGAACACCTAATGGTACACATCTACTTGCCTTAGAAGCAGTAGGTACCTGAACACCTAATGGTACACATCTACTGGCAGTAGAGTATTCTATTGGCTTCTACTGATTTTAGAAGAAGCGCTCACCGCAGCTCACTGAGTCTGTTGGCCTCAGTTATTTGACGGCCGCATTCAGTGAGTTTGCAACATAGTGTGTGCTGCATCGGACCACCTTGCGGTGTGTCAAAAGGTCTTGAAGGCGGTAGATAGTACTCACCAGACCATCTTACGGTGTACTTCTACTGGACTACCGGTGATGTCTGCGGACTCACCGCCTACGCTGGTCAACTGTGGGCCGGAGTCATCGGATGCTGTTTAGTGGGACATTACATGAAGGAAAGGTTGGAGTGTTACACTGAACTGGTCCAGGACCGTAGTGTGACACTTAGGGACGTATGATGGAGTGGAACACTGAGATATGCTACAGGACCGTAGTGGAACACTGAGAAGAAAAGGGTGTCGTGTGACACTGAAGATGGCCTGGTTGTAGTGTACACTGAATAGTGTCATGTGACTGGCCTCGACAAAGACGCTATGCGGGTAGTGTGACGCAGAGACAAGGGTGTTAAGTGTGACACGGTTGCGAAAGTGTGTGTATTACACGGAGAAAAGGGTGTCAAGTGACACGGTGGGAAAGAGCGTCACAACTCGGATAAGTGTCGTGAGAAACGCAGTTGATTGTTATTTATTATTTTAAATGTTACTTAATTTATTATTTTAACATAGATATATATAGTGACACAGTAGTGTCAAGAGTTGTACCCTGTGTAGGGTCACGGATTATTATTTATTATTTTAGTTAGATGCTAATTATAATTTATTATTGTAACATGTATATATTATCAGATGTTTATTAGTTCAATACCTCTAGACCAAAGATAGTTGTTTTTTATATAATATTAAAGATTAATTGATTTTAATGTTGTATTTATGTATCCCGAACTCTTTATTACAAAATGAGTAAACCCACCATCTTTAAAAATCACTTTTTTTTGTAATACACGACATATATCTCAATCTTCTGGACAATACTGACATAATTACTGAAACGCTCGATGTGGCATCATGTGATGTCAGGCGTGACGCTGCAAGGTGATGTCATCAGCACTGTGACGTCAGCAGACGTCTCGAGGTGACGTCATGAAGTCGAGCAGCAGCAGACCACAGCATGTGGCCTGGGACGTCTGGCTCGGTAACTCACGTGGCTCATAGATCCGCGTGGCGTCGTTCACACCCCACGTGGCATCGGGATCCATGTGGCATCATGATCTACATGGCATGCTGACCCACTTAGCTTCGAGTGGCCTCGGGCACTCGGATACACAGCTCAGGCAATGAATTCACACGGAAAGCAGCAGAAAACACAGCAGAGGGAGTGAGCACATAGTGGTGGAATGTGGTGGTAAGCGGGTGAGGTTTGAGTAAGGCAGGAACCCGGCTGCTTCCTTCTTTCCCACCCACAACACAGGGAGACACTCACACTGGACGTAGAAATCACTACAAAACTCACCTCTGGCTTGCTGAAACAGCTGTGCTGAGCTGAACAACAACAGCAGAACATACAAGTGACGCTGAACATGTGACTTGAGAGACAGCGGTAAATTTCGGCTAGATCCTGCTTGTTCCTGTGTTTGGATGCTGAAACATGCAGTAACAACATCAGGATAACTCATTGAGAGACGGATGCTTCTAGTGTAGGGTAATGAACTTCATTCTATTTCCTTCCTCTGGGCAAACACAACCCCTGCGACCACCGCCTCCCACCAATGTGAAACAAAATGCTACTTGGTAAGCTGAAAGCGGGGTTCAGTGATAAAAGGCTTCGGAGGCTTAGTACTTTATTTGCGGTATCTGGGATACACAGGCAGTGTGTTAAGTGCCCATGGCCTGGGAGGGCCATGACCAGTGAGGGAGAGAGAAGTAGGACCTGTTGTCTGAGTCGAGGCCACTGAGTGAGTGAGGCAGATGCAGGGGAGGTCATACTGAAGTGGTAGCAAAATATGAACTAAGCTGGCAGACAGCATAAGCTGTCTGGGCAGCCAGTACAGCCTGTCTACAAATTGCCCTGGCTGAGGAAGGTGAGTGTAATTGTCCTGGCTGAGGAAGGTGAGTGTAATTGTCCTGGCTGAGGAAGGTGAGTGTAATTGTCCTGGCTGAGGAAGGTGAGTGTAATTGTCCTGGCTGAGGAGGTGAGTGTGTAATTGTCCGGCTGAGGCAGGTGA
>NW_026468902.1:0-12063 GCF_026875155.1 Cherax quadricarinatus | reverse complement strand
CAGATAGTCCAAAAAAGCAACTAAAAAAAAATATTTACTAAAAATTCTTTTGGGCACGAACCCCAGCCTAAATGGCACTAAGAAAGGTGGTTTCTAGCCCTTGTCTCTAAAACAATCTAAATGGAATTCCTTCAATGCGACTGCAAAAAATAAGGTGCAAAAGTTTTTTTGCCTTTTACTCCCACACAAATCCTAAAATATTTGGAATATTTCCATGGTGCATTTGACAGATTGTAGAACAATCATTGATTTATGAATTCTGTTAAAAATTATTTCATTTCTATCAATAATAAATGAAGGGCTTCATGAAATAAATCAATAAATTGCTTCCGAGTTAATCACTTAAAACATGATCTAGTGTAGTTAGCCTCACAAACACTCCGTTTTCTCTGATACCAAGACCTCAGAAGGGCAGGAATGGGAAGATATGGTCATAGTGATAATAATTTTACCTCGGGAATAACCGCAACCACTGGTCACATAATGACATATTTTATTTATTCTAGAATATATATATATATCATGTTTTTGTGTTGTTCATAATAAACATTATAAACAATTATAATATATAAATAAGCCGTAGAGTTCATAGTAATGTAATATTGAAGTATTTTCTCCTGCTTCTTGAGACCCAGGAAATTCCGCTGACGTAAGCAAATGTTCTCAGACGGTTCCTGATTGGTTACTAGACTATGTATTAGCTCCACCACTTTCTCATGATGCCAAATTGTCAATTATTATATTAGAAACAATAATACAAGAAATAGCCAAAAAAAAATAAAAATGGAAAAAATCCTAAAAATTTACGCGGTGTGAGCGGGCATGTAGTTAGCGGGGTGTCACCATTATTTATTTATTTTATTTATTTAAAAATTTGAGACACATCAGAGTAAAAAAAATCAGATAAGAGCAGCATGCCAAGCCCTCTTCAATGCATAGCATTAGGGCTGGGGTTAAAATTAACTTAGATGACTAAGCATGATGACATCAGTGATAAAACTTATGTAAACAGATTACTATAAGCAAAAGTGAGTTTACAAAGACAGGTCAATATGGTTTTGCATTGTTGTACATCAGTAGAATGGAGTATTTGTTAGGTAGTGTTTTTAAAAAATAAATAAAGTTGTTTTGGGGTTTTTAGGTTTAACATTATTGATTTTTTTGAGAAACTTTTAAGATATCAATTTTTAAGGGTTTCGTTTTTCAGTATTTTTTTGGTTTTTGGGTGGAAAGTGATCTTTGAGAAGAGACTTGAATTTATAAACAGGTAGTGTTTTTTTATATTTAAGGTAATGATTTCCCAGTTTTTTAGGGTTTTTTATGGCATTGAGTTTTCCCTAGTGTGAGATGGACACGAGGAACTCAAAGAGTGATCTTGCCTTTGGTTTGGTCTTTGTTCTGTTGAGGTTGGCAAGGAGATGTTGGGGAGGGGTTTTAATATCAGATTTAAAAGTGTTCTAGTAGAAATAGGGCAGTAATAAGATGAATGTTTTGTATGGTGAGTGGGTTTAGTGAATTGAATTTTGGGGGGGAGTGTGCTGCTATAGTGAGAATTTGTTATATTAAGGTTTTTGGGAAAGGTCAAAACCCCCCCCCATTTTTTAAAATAAAATATATCCAACTATGGGAGCATAGTACCGTATCTTGATAGTATGCCTACAGTTTTTGGAAATTTTCTTAGAAATTTGTTGTATATGTGTATGAAATTTGAGTCTTTATAAAGGTGGATTCTTAAGAATTTTCCCTCTGTTAGCTTTGTGTAGGTGATCCGTTTATATTATGTTAGAGGGACTCTGTAGTTTTTACCAAACTGATAAAGTAGGTTTTTGTCAAGTTTAGTTTTAAGTTTGTTAGTCCTCATCCAGGGAGATATTTTCTGTAATTCTGTATTTACATTTTGGCTAGCGGACGGCTGGGTGGGAGAAGACGTATGTGTGTATCTGCAAAAAGTGTGGGTTTGGTAATTTCGAAGCATTTGGTAGGTCATTTTGTTAGGAGAAAAAAAGAGGGCCCGGACACTTCCCCTGGGGAACCAACTGAATTGGTTGTGCAGAAGATTTTGCCCCTTTCACACATTTGTTTGTTCTGGGTTTAATGACTTGGGGGGTATTTTTTTTCCCTCTTAACCAAAGGTAAATTTTTTTTGGGGAAGTAGGTTTAAACTTATAAAATTTTCGAAGTTTGAAGATAGTGGTTCTTTTTTTTCATTTTTGGTTTTTCTGTGTTTTAAAAATTTGTTTTTTTATTTGGGGTGAATCCAAATTGGGAGGGTTATATGTTTTGGGAAAGAAAAGGGGGTGATTCTTTTTGTTTTTTTGAAGTTTTTTAAAAGGGTGAAAGTTTGGATAGGCCTTGTTTAACCTGGGTTTCTTGGGGACCCCCCCCCGGGGCTTAAATAACAAAAAACCCCCCCCCCCCCACGGGGGAAAAACCCCCACGGGTTAAAAGGGAACCCTTGGGGCACAAAGGGGCACCCCAACAGGGGGGCATTTTTTTTGGAAAGGGTTTTTTGTCATAGGGAGAAAAGTATTGAGTCTGTTTGCTGTTTCTGGGGTGGGAGTTGGGGTTCATTGTTTTGCAAATTTTTTATTTCGCTATTTGTGATATTTTTTTTGTTCCTAGAATTTCCTGATGGGTTTTCCAGGTTACATATAAAAAATGCTATAATCCCTTTGTAGGAAACATCATAGAACTTAAAAATAAATATGGTATACATGGAATAATTGGGCAACATCGAACCATGCCAAACCCTTCTAGGGAGGGTAGATGCCTGAGCCCGAGCCTTTAGCAAATAAGACTGTCTTCCCATTTCCCCCCTTTTGGGTGGGAATGACAGCCCAGAGAGGCCTAGTTGTGGTGGGCCGGGGACAGTTGGCCCAAAAGATGGGGGGGGTATTGTACTCCCCCCCTGGGAGATTAGGTCCAGATTCCCTAAAGGGAGGGGGGGCCCAAACACTTGGAAAAGGCCCGGGCCGGAAAATCCCGGCAAATCTTGTAATAAAATAAGGATATGTGTGGGAAGAATGTTTTTGTGAAGTAAGGAGGTCGGACAGTCAGTGCCTCCCCCCCCTGACACAGGTGAGGGGAAGGGCAGGTTTATTTTAAAAAAATTCAGGGTTGTAAGAGGAAATAATATTTGGGGTGTACGCCAAAACCCCCTTAATATGCAGAGCTTTTCGGGAAAATTTAAAGATTAATTTAAATTGAAAGGGGCAAAAATACTTAGTTATAGGGTGATTAGTAAGTTACAGTGAGTACGGGAGACTTGAATTGTCAGGTTTTTTGATGAGTCTGTAGGCTTTTCACTTGGAAATTTATTAAAATTTTACAGTATTACAATGTAAAAATTAAAACAATTTCAATCATGTATTACATTTTAAAAGTGTTTTTAAAAAACAAAGAAATTTGGATTACAATGGAACAATTAGTTCAGACATCCTAATTTTTAATAGAAAGTGGTTGAGCGTCATAGCAAATATGGGTAGCTTTGAAAACTGATAGTGATTAGGTACGTTAATTTGGTGAGATGTGGAAAATACTGTATTTTTTCCGGGAAAAACGGAAATTTAAAGGTAAATGATCCCTATATTGTATTTTTAAAAGAATTTTGTTTCGAAAAGGGGAAACCGCGGGCGGGGGGGGAGAGACAGGAAATTTTGGGTTTTTAAAATTTGTATTAGAAACGTTGGTAAAGGGGGAAAAATTTTTCGTGTCTAGAGGTTAAAATTGTGTTGACCCCTCTAAAAAGGGAGGCGAAATTGGTGGTATGCATTCCCTGTAACTTCAGATACAACGACGGACAAGACGACCAGGACCTCAGATAACTCTCAGATTGTGTGAATTCGGGCCACATTTTTTCATAGTTTAGTTTAAGTGAGGTTTCTGGTATGATACAATTAATTCCAGTCAAATTGGGGAGTGATTTTAAAGAATATTTTCCTTTGTTTGAAATTGTGTATATATGAAAACCATTTATTTTTAATATACTTCCCAAAAAAAATTTTATTTTTTTTTCCAGCTTTCCTGGTGATGTATATTTTTTTTTAATTAATAGGTCGAGGAAAACTTGTGGATAAAAACAGTGGTAGGTATCAAAGGGGGGACATTTTTTGCGCCCTGGGGTTTGTCCCTAATTTACTTGTCTAACTGAAAAATAAAAATTATCAATGTTCATTTACTTTTATGTATATAATAATACCCCAAAGAAAATGCAATTTTCCAAATTTTATTGCCTGTTGGTTCTTCTTGAACCGGAGGAAATTATGAGTCATTAATTATTTAAATTATTTTATAATTATTTGAAATGACAAAAGGAGGGGGATTCATTTCACAAATTTATGAAGGTGTAGGGATTATAATTATTCAATTTTAATTTTGTTTAATCAAGTCTTGCTAAGTTTATATTAATTTGCAAATATTAATTTGATAAGAAAATTTTTGGGCCAAGTTTTTATATCGTGTATGTGTAATTGATACCAAAGTGTTGCAAATTAATTATGTGTATAATATTAATCTTGCTATCCCAAATTCGGCAAGGATTTATTTTAAATTTTGTATAAAAATTTTTGATAAGAAAAGTCTGGCAAAAGGTTTGATTAATTCTTTTAAAAATTTATTTAAATTTTTTACGTAATTGCTAAGCTAAAGTAGCTGGATTTATTCAAAGGAAAGGGTTGTATCAGTTTTTAAGTTGAAGAGGGGATTAAAAAAAGTTGAATTTTATACATTAATCAGGGCGAAAAGAGGTTTTTATATAAAAGCAAACATTTTTTAAAAAAAGCATCACTGCAGGCTAGAAAAAGTTCATGTAACCAAGGCATATAAAAAGTGCTTAAAAAAAAAGAATCAAAAAAATGTGTACTGATGTTTTAAAAATTGATTTAGATGCTTTAGGAAAAATTTATGATTATACAAAAAATTTTACAACAAATAGAAGGAGTTTGTTGGGTAATGTGTGAGAGACTGAATTTGATCTCATATTAATCGTATTATGAATTGAGGAAAAGATTTTTTGTAAAAGTCGGGCCTTGAATAAATTTAAAAAAACGTAAATCAGGCAGTTAATCAGTTGCTCCAACAAAAATTGTCTTTGCCCCAAAAAACCAGAATTTGTTTGCCTGTGTTTAATCCCGGAGGGAAAAATTGGGAGGAATTTTGGTCATTTTTTAAAAAGTGGCATGACAGGAGGACCTAGCCGTTGTAATAAAAAATTTTACCCCAAAGGAAGGTAGGGAGTGTCCATACCAACAGCCTTTCCCAATGTAGATGATTCTACAAGGAAGCATTGACTTGTTGAAGGTCCTTTGGTATATGAAAAAAAGAGGTTGGATTGTGAATATCATTGTTAATTTAAAAAAAAAAAAACTCCAGATCACATTACAAAGGTTTACAGCAGTTTAGGGTTTTAAAATGGGGGGCTCTTCAAAACTTTAAGAATAAATTAATTGAAGGAATAATGGTTATTGAGTGCCATGGTACAGAATAAATTAAGCTGTAAAAAATTTAATGATCCTTAACAAATTCAAAGGGTTATTTTTGTCTGGGGAAATAAGATAGGTTACAAGAAATTTTTTTCAGTTGCAGACCAGCCACCCCAATATTTTAAAGATGCAAAATAATAAATCGAGGGACCTGTCAAGTTTACAAAGGGAGAAAATTTTCCCAATGTAATATCAAAATTCATTTCCTAAAAAGAGTTTATATGCATATCAAATAGAAAAATCAGAAAAAAAGTTCTCCACTAGGTAAGAAGAATAAGTACCCCCTAAATAGCCCGTTAATAAGAAAAAGTCAGAGAAAAGGAGATTGTTTTTCGAAAGGGTATTATTTATTAAGAATTACAAAAGAAAAACAATTCATGGGAAAGATAAAGTTGAAAAATATGGGCCCGGTGGCCTGGTGGCTAAAAACTCCCGCTTCACACACGGAGGGCCCGGGGCGTTCTCGGCGGTGGAACATTTTCGACACGTTTCCCTTAAAACTGTTTTCCTGTTCCCCCAGCAGCAAATGGTAACCGGGTGTTGTCACTGGGGTGGGTGCTTGGGGGCAAAATTAAGGACCCCAATGGAAATAAATTAGACAGTCCCGATGACGCACTGACTTTCTTGGGTTATCCTTGTGGGCCCCCCCCCCCCCCCCCCCAACTTTTCCCCCCTTACAATTCCCCTTCCCCCCCCTTTTTCCGGGAAAAAAAAAAAATTTTCTTTTTCTGCAAGGGGTAACCCATTTTCTAAGAAAAAGCAAGCATCAATTTATGGAATGATAAAAATGAAGGATTTGGAGGAGCTTGCAGTGTTTGATGTTTAGGTAACCATGTAAAGGATTGTTAGCAAATTAAAAATTCGTTACAATGCACAAAGGAAGACACCTATGTCTGTGTAAAGGTTTTTATAATGTTTTATAATAAGATAATGTTGCAATCCTGACAAACAGTGGCTAATGTAAAAATTGCTGCTAATGTTAATAATGAGGTTTTTTGAAGTAGGGCCTTTTCCCGTGTTACAGACAAAAATTTATGAAAAAGGGGAAAATCAAAAAATTAAAAGCATTATGGACCCGAGATCCCAAACATTTCAAAAACGCAAATTCTTGAGGGGAAAATTTCAGAGGGGGGATCCCCAACTTTAAATTTTTCTGGTTTTCTCGGTAAAAGGTCTCAATTGTATGACACTGTTTATGTAACGTTGGTTGGGGAATGAGAAAAAAAAAATGTTAATGCAGAATTTTAGAAGATTCCAGAGAAAATAACTACATAGGGTAGAAGCTACAGAAAACTTTCACAAAAAAGTAAATTTAGCACCTAGGTGTAAATGATGATTCTGAGGGGCCCCAAAAATATTTTGATAGGATGATATTTGCCTCCTTGTAAAGGGTATGGGAAAGAAATGTGGTGTACCCTTTTGAAGACTGCAGGAGGCCATGTAATGTTTTTGGTGGATCCTCATATAATAATTCATGACTAGATGAAACTACAAAAGCCATAAAGTGTGCTTACTCATGTAATATGCCCCAGTATAATTTTTTCCATAGAGGATGGTGTTGAGCCAGTGCAAAATTGGGGGTTAGCAGCATTGGAATAAATGTAAAAGAAGAAAGCCAGGATTCTTTTACTCAGGATCAATACCTAGAGATGTAAAAATTTGAATTTGGGCAATACTGGGAATTCAGTGGGGGAATGAACCATCCAGATTGCCCATAAATTTCAGAAGGGTTGGAAAATTAAAAGGCTCACCCGCGAACTGAGTAAGACACCAGAACTGTAACTGCCCATAAAAGATAAAATTGTGAGCAGTTAATTTTAAAAATTTTTAGAAGAGGTACCCCCCTGGCAAACCAAAAAATTTTTGGTCACTATTTGCCCCACCGGAGGAAAAGGTTTAAACCACCCCCTGAGGGTTGTGTTTAATTTTAGGCCGGATAACAAAAAATGTACCCATTTTAATACTCTTTATCGCGCAAGGGGGCCGAAAATTTGAATTTTGAACTGAACTCCCCTTTGGGGGTAGAGTAACTCAAACAAGTTTTAATGATCCCCTTAAATTGATTTCTGATGGGTTTGTTTTCGGGCAATTGTAATCTGGAACGAAAATATCCCTTGCGCCCCACAAAATGATTAAAAAATTTATTTTGCAAAACTTTCAATTGAATAAAAAACACCAAAAAAATTTTTTAAATTTTTAAAATACAAACAGACAATTAAAAAAAATAAATGGAATTGAATCAAAACATTTTTTTTAAATTTTTACAAAAATATAAAAAGGAAGCAAATTCAACAAAGACAATTTCAAAGGGATGCAATTTCAACCCCTTTTTCCTAGATTCATTTTGGTGACCCTTTTTTCTAATTGCTAAATTGATGGTATGGGAGTATGAAGCTTTTTTATCACTTTTACCCAATTTATTTGATACAGAACCTGGGGAAAGAGGATGTGACCCAAATTTTTCGAGTGGCTGCAATATTGCAAACGTAATACCTTTCTTTTCTTCACTAATTTCTGTTTTTTGGCGGCCTTTTTTCCTCCTCTCACATTGACACCCTTTCATCCGGTAGCAATTCATACCCCTATCCCGCAATTTGGGGTTCATTTCTGCTTTGAGTCACTCTCTTCAGAAACGCGACATACCTCGACCTCTGGGGACTGCTCCCCAAAAAAACAACTTCTCATTGTTTGGAAAGGACATAGAAACCTCCTTTTATGATCCAACCACTACAGAGTTTTATGCAATTGAAATTTTTTTTTTTAAAATATTTATTTGACTAAAAGGGGAATTCCCGGAAACCCGGCAAGATAAAATAATTGGTTTTAAATGTTTGCATTTTTTTAAAACTGATGCTCCCACTCATATTATGTTTCCACGGATTTGGGTTTAAAATATCAAAATAGCCTAAACTATTCATGTAAGCACTAAAAACAAAAATCAGTATTCCGACATTTAAATGATAATCCAAGAGTAGTTTAGTAAGGGTGGGGGAAAAAAAAAGGGTTTTGGGGGCGGACCCAACCCACCAGTTTTATATTTTGACTCCAACCAAAGGGGAAAGGCGGCAAAAGCAAAATTGTACTTAGCTGAAGAATCGGGGGAAGGTTGTTTTTGGTTTGGGAACTAAAGAAGGGAAGCGGGCCGGGGGGCACGGATTGCACCCCCCAAAAACACGTAATTGATACCGAATTTCCCGGCCAAGCACGATAAAGGGTAAAAAATGACTGTTTGATGAGGGGTTTTTTCCCCCTTTCGTTGACAAAAAAATTAGGAGATATCTTATTAAATTTAAAGTGAAGAAACTTGCCTTCGGCTGACATAATAAAGCTTTCCTAAGAGGGGGTTTACAAGGGGCTGACCGGGATTGTCCCTGCTTTTTATGGCCCTGAGAGCCCTATTGACCCACTTACCCCTCTAAAAAACCTTTTCGCTTTAGGAGTGTATATTTGGTGCTACTTCCATCCGTTCCTACTTAAAAGCGACGATAAATGCACTATTTAATGTACGGGAAGTCCATTGAGAAAGGTAATGAGCAAACAATTTTATGTGGAAAATTTTCCCTGGGTGTGACATCAACTAAAGGGGGAATGTTAAATGGCTTAAAAGAAAAGATAAATAAGTTTTCGTTCGGTTTTTAACCCGGAGGGTTAGCCACCCGGGAAAAACCCAAAGAAAGTCGTGCGTCATGAGGAGTCTAATTTTTCCATTGGGTCCTTAATCTTGTCCCCCAGGATGCGCCCCAACCCCATCGATAAACCCGGTACCTATTTGCTGCTAGGTAAACGGGGACAACAGGTGTAAGGAAAAACGTGTCGGAATGTTCCACCCGCCGGGAATCGAACCCCGGGGCCCCCCGTGTGTGAAGCGGGAGCTTTAGCCACCAGGGACCGGGCCTCAACTATGCCCACGGAGAATGGAATAGTAAATTTGTCCAAAATAAGAAAGATTACCCCGGGGATGAAGTGCCAAAAGTAGTAATGTACTGGGTTTAAATTGGGATACTAGAGAGATTTGTTTTAAAGTTAAAACCAAAATTACAGTATGTCCAATAAATAACTAAGGAGTTTTTTCTTGCTTAAGTTTTTAAAATTTTTTATCCCCTAGGTTTAGTGTCACCCCTTATATAAAAGGGAAATTTTTAATTCCAGCAGCATGGAAACTTAAAAGTGTTGGGATGAAAAATTTTGAAAATTTAAAAGGTGGGGTTTAAAATTTAATTGGGGATTGTGAAAAAAATTTCCCAAAGTTGGACCCCCGCCGGGGGCCCAAACCCAAAAAGGAATTAAAGTACTCCCCTTTTTTTGTGTCTTTAAAATTTGGCATATGGGCAGTTCTTACCCTTTAAAGTAATGTGTTATTTCTTTTTTATGTCTAAGGGTAAAGTTCTCGGGAAATTTAAAACACGTCTTGCCCGTTGGAATTAAAAACCACTTATGTAGATGTCAATTACAATTATATAAGAAATAAGTTGCGAGGTAAATATTAGGACACTGTAATTTGGCATATTTAGGATCCTTACAATGGTTTTTGCAATGGAAACAGTAAAAATTGTTTCGTACAAAACAGAGTCGCTGAAATTTATTTAAGCAAAAGAATATAATAGCTTGGGCAGCATATGTTTAAAATTTAATCATATAACTGGGGGGGGAGAACCCCCCTGATTTTTGTCTCGAGGTTTACCTTATGCTAGATTTGTAAATGCTGTTCATGGTTTAAAGGACGAGCTGGTGGTAAATAAAGCTAATTGGCCTGTGCAAAAGGGGTAAATTTATCCGTTGAAATTACTGTGACCATGCTCCAATAGTTTGTCCTCCATTAGCCATTGATAAAATAGGTTTTTCTTTACCCAACTAATCAAAGTAATTAAAATTGGTGTTTAAATTTTAAACAAGATGAATATTTTATTTAAGTTTTACATCCTTTGAATATTGGTAAAGAGGGTACAGGAGGAAATCTATGGAAAGAATTAAATTGATGATGGAAAATAAAATTTGGGAAATTCCTAATAGAGAAATTGGGGCTGTAAATTTGAGAAAAAAGTAATTAGGTGCGAGGGAGGTTACAAAATGTGAATTGGGTGATTATGCTAACACCCCTTCTTTCTGCCCAAAATCATCATCTAACTAATTTAATTGGCAAAAACCAAAAAAATGTAATGCATGTGGGGCACAAAAACCTTAAAATTTGGATTAGGGAAATTTCTGGGTCCCACAAGGTGGCAAAATACAAAAAGGGGGTTAAATCTTGTGTAAATATGGGCGCTGTTGGATGCCGATCTATATGTATCCCGGTCCCCCCCATTGCCAAAAGACAATTGAGTCATTTAGCAAGAATCCGCCCCGGGCCGGGAGTGTGGAAATACTGTACATATTTCCGGGAAATACTGTAATTTTTGGTAAATAGATGCCCTATATTGTATTTTTAAAAGAAGTATGTTATCGAAAATGGGAAACCTGCGGCTGGGGGGAGAGACAGGCCATCATGGTTTTTGAATTTGTATTAGAAACGTTGGTGAATGGGGAAGAATTTTTCGGCTCTAGAGGTTAAAATTGTGCTGACACCTCTCAAATAGGAGGCGAAATTGGTGGATATGCATTCCTGCATAACTTGAGATATCAGACGACTGGACAAGACAGCGCCAGGAACCTCAGATAAGCTCTCTAGATTTGTGTGTAATTCTGGCCAGCATTATTTTCATAGACTTAGTTAGAGTGAGGTTTCCTGAGTATGATACACATTAATCTCCAGTCAAATTGGTGAGTGATATTAAGATATATTTTCCTTCTGTTATGTAATTGTGTATGTACATATAACCATTCATTTTTAATATACAGTCCACAAATTTATATATTTACCAGCATTCCTGGTGTATGTATATTTCATTTAATTAATAGGTCGAGAGCAACTTATGGATATGACAGTGGTAGGTATCGAAGGGGGACATTTTTTGCGACCTAGGTGTCCCAAATTCCTACTTGTCTAACTGATAAATAATAATTATCAATGTTCATTTACTGTTATGTATATAATAATACATCCAAGTAAATGCAATTTTCCACAGATGAGGTGATTTCTTATTAGGGCCTTAAATTGATTTGCAGACAGGAGTCCTATGGAAAATACTGTACATTTCCAAAATTACAGTGTATTTTGTATGTAAATTGATGGAATATATTGTATTTAATAAAAATTAATTTGTAAATAAAAAAAAACCAGCGAGACTGTGAGCGTCTCTGGGGAAGGGGAGGTCGCCATTGTTTTGAACTGGACAAGAGAAACGTAAGGAAGAATTGGAAGAATTTTCGTTGCTCTAGAGGTTAAATTGTGGTTGAAACCTCTCAAATTGGAGCAGAAATTGTTGGATTTGCAGTCCTGCAGAATGTGAGAATTAGGCTACTGGACAGGACTCTGTAATTAGATGGGAACAGGATTAAATTAACCCAGATTATGTCTATTTATGATGAAATTCTGGCAAGTATTTTCTTCATATTTTAGGCAGGGTTTAGTGTATGACACACCAAGTAATCTCCAGACAAATTGGTGAGTGTTATTATTATTAATTCCCCTAAATGTTAATATAAT